>BCLG01001470.1:3961-104395 GCA_001602295.1 Zoysia matrella | reverse complement strand
CTTGTGGCTCTTGGGCCTTGGCCGCGCCAAACAGGCCGCCGCACCTAATGGTCCGTCGTGCCAATCGGGCCGGCCCGGCACGGTTAAGCCTTCTCGTGCCGTTCCATGGGCCGAGGGTGGAGCCCGTGGGTTGGCATGGTGCGACCCGATTACAAAGTGGGCCATGTCGGCCTGACATTAAAAGGGTTGGGGGCTGGGCCGTGCCGGGCCACCCGTTTAGCCAACACTAGTTCCAATCTTTTAGTGTGAGACAAATGATGAAATTTTTTACATTCAACCTTAAATTAAATTCCCTCCCGCGCTCGTGGAGTTTGGGACCAGGGGAGTACTGCTAAATGAGACATCTTGTCGGATTCCTAAAAACACCAACACAGCTAAAAAGTTACAACTTATATATTTTGTTATAATTTGCTTAATCGTCAAAGGTATTTGAATTACAACTTATAATTGTTTAGATTTGAATTATTTTTAAATAAGACAAATAGTCAAAGATTATTTTTGAAGTCAACGGCGACATGAATTTGAGAATGGAGCGAGTAAGCTAACGGACCTTTACGATTGCGTCAAAATAAATCATTTTAGCAGTATATACTCACGAAGAACATGTATCACCATCTTTTAGAACCATCCAGGTTTTTTTTTTTTTTGCCAACCTTGCATATGCATCCACATATGGTCTGGCTGCTAATGGGCAAGTTTTGAATAAATAACATCCGATAGAAAAATGTAACTCATCCAGTTATTGACAGCTATTCGTATATGGCTTAAAAAATAGCTATTCGTATATAGGCCTCAAAACGGCCGGAAAATGAACTATTTATTCATTTTTATCTAATTTTCTATAAGGGACGACTTATAGATAGATTATCAAATAGCCCATGGATATAGATTATCAAACACCCCCACTCGTATATAAATGTTAGGAGTCATTCAATGCTAAAAATTGGTATCCAGGCATTGGAGTTGGCTTTGCCCCTCAAAGAGGATTTTACCACCACCCTTTATATCAAAAATAACCCGAGAATCATCAGATCCATAGATGAACGAGTGACATCGATCGACCATTTTTTTAAGGGGGGGGGGGGGGGGGACATTGTCCAGATTGAATTCCTTTTGGAACAACTAAACTTTTACTTCATGTTCTAGTGAAAACTGCTTTTCGTCCAAAACTGCATTCTTATTATTTCCAGGTCATGCAAACGTACGATGCAAATAAAGTTTTGTACAAACGTGATATATCAAAAAGTATCACGTTCAAGAGTAAACATTTGTTCAAGCAGCTCGTTACACATGCAGTTGCATTCCCACAGGCATACAGCCTCCAAGGAGACTGCTGGGATACAGCTTCATTCAAATCAGTCATTACACAGAATATTCACACAGCTGACAGTGTACAACAGCATAGCCTCCATTAGCCAGCTAAATGACCCCCTCGGGGCAGCTACTCCTCTGCTGCAAAATAAGTACCCTAAAATGCATGCGTGAATATACAATCACTGTTTAACAAGAAAGAGAATAAATAAAAGAAATTATCAAACCCTGAAATATAACTACAACAAAAAGGGCCCATTTTGCTGGCATCTCATAGGCCATACAAGCAGATTATCTAAGAGCCAATGCAGAGATTTTTAACACAGGAAGGTGTTGATGCCTTAGAACTCATAGATCATATCTTGATGTCTGCTCGGCTTGTTCTACCACTGCCAGAGTCAGGAATTGAAGACGAGGAGAATCTGTGGTATCTGTAGTTTTCTGATGATGACGACATCGGTTACTGTGGGTAAAGTGTGGGTGGTGGAGTTAGGTTACGTTGCGCAGGGAGTGGAGCACCTCCGTTGTACTTGTAGCTATGGCCGCTGTAGCTGAAAAAAGGTTACGACATCAAATTGTCAACCATGTACTGCTAGAGTTACTGAGTTAAAAGAAACAATTGCTCTTGTCCCCAAAGATATCAAATTACTCAATGAACAATTATCAAGAGTATGTGCACTCCATCAAGTACGCCTGCATGTATCATCAGAAAGAGGAACCATCACCTTTTTCTTTGGAACAGATCCTCATCATTCCCAGATTCTACTGGACGAATGGTATCTTCTCTAGGCGTGAGTGACCAAGGGCTAGGGGCAGGGAGTTCATTTGAAAAATATCTTCTCCTAATTAACTGCATGATGAACATCAATAGTGTTAGAAGATAATATATAACAAGAACCACAACCAACATGGAAAGGATTCTTTTGCACAGACCATGCAGAAAAACTTCATCAGAGCTTCTTTGTCATATCTTGCCTCTTTGGCAGCCTGTATTCAAAGGTCAACCTGTCATTTAAAATTTTTGAAAAGCCTCACAACAATACAATGGAAGACAATTAAAAACTACCATTGATTACCCAGAAAGCCTACACAACAACATATCATAGCTTGTGCAGTGTAAAAAATAAAATAGCAATTAATGTTAATAGAAATGTTTTACCGTGAGCAGACCAGAGTTGCCAGGGAAGCTCTCTGCCAGAGGAAGTTCTTCACTGGATGGAAGCAGGCCTTGCTTCTCTACCCATTGACGAGCAACATCAACAAGATTTCCACTGCTTACTCTTTTACTATCTCTTGGAGCAATATCAACTTTGTTAGCAATCACTAGGTAAGGAACGGGAAGGCCACCAGGACCACCGGACCCAAGAGGAGCTGAGAAGGTCCCTGATTCCGAAACTTCCACAGCCCACTTGTTCAAATTTGTTTTTGTCTTCCTCTGAGAGAGGTCATAAACAAATATGACACCTGGAAAATAATTTGAGAAAGGTGAATACAGTATACCAAATATCCACTTTCTTTAACCAAATGTAACTGCATATGAAAGATGGAAGATATTTCAAAACTAATGTGATAACAGAAGTATGGGAATCCAACTCAAAGTTAGAGTCATAGTAACCAATTGTATTGATTGTTGCGTGCTGTCATCCAGATTAGTGACCATATCATTAAAATATCCTTATCATTGCACTCGGCAAGTTCCTTCCCATAACGAAAGTTCAGAAAAATCCACTTCTGTTTACTTATATTTTTTTTTCCTAAAGCATACGGGATAAGCAATTGCATTAGGTCTAACACAATGATACATAAAAAAGAAGGTTTTGATAGCTTTGGGTCTTTCGTGTGCTGCCTTTCCCTGCATTTCTACAAGAGGCTGTTTTCAGCACTTGAACCCATGACCTCATGATCACCTTTACCACTATTCCTGGGCTCCTCTTCTACACAATGGTAATGTGAAATAATTATTTAAGTCATAAAATTTAAATAGCAAATTGAATAGCAAGCTATAAAAGTAAAATGCAAAATTCTCAAAAGAACAGTTATAAGGATTTAAGCCACAGAACTCAAGGTAGGGAAAATATGATGACTATAGAAGTGCAACAAAAGATTCAGTGTATTGCTAAAGAATGTTACAGAAACACCTACCATTAATTTGCGAATAAAAAAGTGAACGGCACTCTTTGTAACGGTCATGCCCTGAAACATCCCAAAGCTCAACAAAGAAGTTCCTTGCAGCATCACCTTTAATGCTATCTGATGAACTCCCAGGACTACTGTATGTAATGTGCTGAAATGATGGGAGTCAATTACCAGAATTTGTAAAATTCAATAAATAGAATAATATGCACAACATTACTAACTTTAACACCCACAGTGCACCCAATTGTCTGTGCAGGTCGAGCAATTGCCGAACCTTCTAATAAGAGATGAACTAATGAAGATTTTCCCACTCCTGTAAAAACAGAAGAAACTTGGTCAGCTTCAATACTCACACAACTAAACTGTAACTGGCATACTCAGAAATGTAAAAAAAGGCAACCCAGTTCATGTAGCTCCTGCTTGTGCAAGGTCTGGGGAAGGTACCTCTTTGGCTATTGTACACAGCCTTTCCCTACATTTCTACAAGAGGCCGTTTCTAGGACTTGAATCCATGACCTCATGGTCAGTTGGTCACACGGCAACATTCTACTCAGAAAAAGACTCAACAAGTATTATTTTATACTTCACCTCAATTGATAACATTCCATAATTACATTAAACAGAGCAGCTCACTTAATGTATGATAAAAGTGTCAATTAACTTGCATCGGTTGAATATTGAGATGATATTTTAGAGATGCTTTGATCCTTTCTCAAAATGTTTTTCTCATACTGCATTGTAGTTTCAATGTGGCACCGTCCCATGATCTATTACTGAATATACTTCATGAAAAGTCCATGCATATTAGTTATAGGGACTGCATGAGGATCACTGCTAACATATTTATATTTTATGGGATAATGGGAATGGTATATGCTCGAATTTATAGTGTTTTTATTTCAAGAAATAATAAAATAGCACACGTAATCTTCAATCCTTATAGACAAAGTTCACGCATCCTGGTACACTATTATTAACAAGACGATGAGAAAGAGAATTTTCAGATTTTGCCCCTTAATACGTGAGCCTTTCGGTTGTTGCCCCTCAATACATGTGACTTTCATTTCGAGCCATTAAATATGTTAGCCTCTTCAGAATGAGCCATTTTTACTTTTTTGCTTCAATTAGTGACCAAAATACCCTTCTTCATCTCCTGTCGACTTAGCCATCGCCGCTTCATACCTCGCCGCTTCTCCCTGTCTAGCTCGTTCATCTGTGCTCGCCCGTTTGCTTCGCCGGTACTCGACCGACTGCCTCACCCACCAAAGCAGTCGGTCAGCTACAACATTTATGAGGGCGGGTTAACTTGTTAGTCGGACATGTGCGGGCAAGCAATTGGCCGAGCACGGGCGAAGCAGACGAGCGAGCACAGATGCACGAGACAAGCGGTAAGAAGCAGAAGCGGCGAGGCGTGAAGTGGTGGCGACTAGATCGACCGGAAATGAAGAAGTGTATTTTAGTCAATAGTTGAAGCGAGAAACTAAAAATGGCTCATTCCGAAGAGGCTAACGTATTTAGTGGCTCAAAATAAAAGTCACACATATTGAGGGGCAACAACCGAAAGGCTCACGTATTGAGGGGCAAAATCTGAAAATTCTCGGATGAGAAAGGGTTGTTATTAGCAATTAGGATAGCTGTTATAACAAGTTCAGGAAATGTTTACATGGACACAAGCGAAGACCTCCCAAGATGATGCATCAGTTTTGAATATTTTAAAGAAGAGAAGGCTAACACAATAAAAAAGGCACAATGAGTCAAACAAAGAGTTAGGAGTGTTGCATAAGTGCAACGCAGCTTTAGAGAGAGAGAGAGAGAGAGAGAGAGAGAGAGTAACTGAGTTCTACACAAGGTGATTTTAGTTTAAGCCTATAAATAGCAATACATATGGTCCAAGCTTTCCTAAAAAGAGATCATAGTGGATCTTCAGTATTTTCATAGGCATTTAATAAAACATGTGTGAGTTCTGAAGGGTAGTTTATAATCTCAGGTCGCAAACGTACAGGCAAATATACTACTGTGTCACACCAAATTCGAATGTCAATCATAGCTGCAGGTGTGAAGGGAGTGAAACTTCTTTTGCCTCCCAAAATTGCTTATGCTTCTTACAATCTGGGCTTATATCTAAGCAAAATTGCAGAAAAAGCACAGCCAAACCAGAAGGATCTGCAATTTCGCATGACATGTAACCAATCAGTATGAAGCAGGAAAAGATTCAAATCATATCGTGCACTGGTTTTTTGAAAGATGTCACAAGCATACGCTTCATCATCTCAAAAGATAAACATATAGCACAGCATGAAACTGCATATGGAGAATCAAATGGCATCAAAATTGCTTATATATATGCTACAATTTACCCAACGTTAAATCAGAAGGATCCATGGAGCAAGTCACCGTCCAACTGGCCAAGAAATCACCAGAATCTGAGTGCCAGTTTTTCTGGTTGGACCGGCTATTTTGTCTGTCTTAATTCCCTCTATGTTGAACCTAAACAGGAAATGAGGCGCAACAGGTACTGCTGGCTAATACACGGACATGAGAATATAATCGCTCCACAGCCTCTCCTAGGTTTGACAGCAGGACGGCAATGGATGAGGGGCTCACCTGAGTCGCCGACGATGAGGACGCGCACCTGGCCGCAGGGCGGTCCGTTGTTTAGTTCCCGCGAGCTGCTGCCGCCGTCCCGCCAGAACCTCATCTTCCCGGTCTCGCCGAAAGCAGAGGGCAACAGCTAGATCGGCGGATCCCGTTGCAGTGACGGCCCCGGCTGCATCCGGGAACGTGGGATCGGAGCCCGGGATATTCAGGAGCAGGTGGAGGCGAGAGCCGTGAGAGGGAATGGGACGGGATCTGCGAGGTCGCGGCGGCAGAGGCTGATAGTTCGTCGGCCGGTTCGTCCTTCCGCTCGCTGCAGGCAGACGGGTACGCGCCAGCAGCCACCAGGCAGGACGCCCCTCGCGTCTTGCCACTGGATGGAGAAGCGAACGGCGGAGATACTCTGCTTCGTTGTGCTCACGTGGCAGCAACGGAATGTTTCTGACTTGCTCACCATCACTCTAAACCCAGGGAAAATACTGAATTATTAAAAAAACTTTTGCTCAGAATTATATGTGAAAATATTTTTTAGTTATTTTAACTTATTCCAGCTTATCTGCAAAATCACTTAGTAAAACAGCTTCTTAGCAGTAATTTTCTTAATTTTATAGTCACTCTATGCTTCGATGATGCATAAGCTGATAAAAGCTACAATTTCAAGCTATAGTTCTTTTTTTCCTCTGATATTTAAACTATAACTCTTAGTATAAAAACAAAATAATTTATGGGTATTCTGTACTATGTTCCTCTTCTCTTTATGAATATAAACTCTACTTTCACGCCTGGTTGTTTTTACATAGTTTTCATTTGACTCTTAATCATGAGACTTACAATTGACGAATTAGAATTGATTACCATAATTATTTATTTATTTCCTTGCAGCTCAGAGTTGATATGTGCATTGCAACTTATCTGAATCATGAAGCAATTATCCAATGCCTCTCGCCTATTGCGTCACCAACCATCAGAATGACTACACCTTAAAAGTGCATTTGGCTGGAGAATAAAGTTGTACGGGAGGATTCCATCCATATTTCTATGGGTTGGATAAGATCATCCAGTTTTTTTTATTATCCTTTTTATTGTCCTTTGATAAAAATGATTATTATATACTACTAGTAATAAAATATAGATAATTCTTACTATTTAGGTTATTAGTAAGCACGCTTAAACAAGTTGGATGAATTCACCTAAAAAATCTCTTGGATCACTCTATCCAGCATCTATGAGGAATATTCCTCAAAGCTCGATGGCTGTCTGTCAACCAAACAATACGAAAAAACTAGATGGGATAGTCCCATCCAAGTTCATATAATGAACAAAATGCATCCTAAGGTAACTACCACCTCTATTTTGAAATATAACTATTTTTTAGTTTGGTCAACCGTGATTAATAATATCTAGGGTTAATTGGATTGGTGCTATTATAAATTTCGTGGTTCGGAAATCTGCCATTACGACTCTAGAAATTTGTGGGGCGTCATTATAATTCTCAAAAATTTAAAAATATGTCATTATATACGGTTTTGGCCGGTCAGAGCCCGCATGCAGGTGTCTGTATTTCTGTATGGACCAAACTACCCCCTGTCTTCTTTTTTTTTTTTTCCTTTGCTCGAGCTTCACTCTGTTCCCAGATCTGTTTGCTCCGGCTGGGTGAGTGCCCCTAACCCTAGTGCTCCTTCCGCTGCCACAATGTCCCAGCACGCCTCCCGACAGAGCGCGTCCCAGCCATGGATTTCAAGGAGCTCGACCAAGACAGTGACCTCATCTAGCTTGGCGAGCAACATCTATGTGCGGCAACTTCCCCTTGTCTCTTGCCCATTCTGTGTAAGAGGGTACTAAGGCTACAAAGCAAGAAAGAAGGCACTTATGGTGAGTACTTCTTCAAATGCAAGGAGAATCAACAAGTGTACCATTTACAGAGGATCTGTTCTTGCCTTTAATTTCGATGTGTACAGGTTTATGTGCTTGGGTTTAGGCAGTAATGTTGTTTTGACACACCAATTCGTAGGATGATTCAAGGAGATGCGATTTCGACAAATGGGAGAAGGATTACAGGAAATGTTGCCACAAGTTTATGCTTCATCTTTTTCTTTGCAGCATGTTGTTCCTCATCATCAGCCTCATGCACTGCATGCTTCCTGTATAGAAACAAATAGTTGAGTGTTATAACCATCAAAATTCTAGCTGTTGGAAAATCTCAGTGTTGCTGGCCATGTTACCTTTTAGTTGGTGTCCAATCAATAGAAACATGTGTAGTGGCTTTCAAGTTTTCTTCATCTTCATCACTTGCCTTAGCCAATTTGAATGTCTTCTGAAAGTGTCTTTGTACCTCCACATCTTTTGCATCTGACTGTCCTTTTGCCTGGTTCAAGAAATCCTTTCAACCTTTGAACTCGAGGCCTCCTACTGCTCTCTTCTGTTTTGGTGAATACAGTTTGTAACCCAGGTTAGCGACATGCCACTGGGTCCAATCAGTCATTGTTGGCACAAGTCCAGCATAAGTTGCTCTGAATTTAGCCATAAAATATTATTCACGGACATAGTTTTCAATCTTGCCTCTGTTAGCACATATCCATGCTATTGCATGACTGCATGGCAGCCCTGTTATCTACCACTTCCTGCATGAACATCTATAGTTTTGCAAATCAACTCTGTTTCTTTTGGTGGCATTGTCTGCATCAACAAGTGTGACTTATGCGAAGTCATCATCACATGCATCTTCCAGTTTTCACTTGTAAGAATCAAGGACACCGAGAAGGGGGATTGAATCGGTAGACTTATAGGACTAAATTCACTACAAACTTAAACTATAAGACTCAATTAAAACAAGAGCAATCCTATGCAATACTAGTAGGCCAAGACCCCTAACAATGCTACTAGAAAGTAAAGACAACAAGCAAATACTAGCACGATAGTCACCAAGAGTAATCGCAAAACAACCTAGCAACTCTACTCAATATGGAATGCAGAAAGTAAAGAGAGAGAGAGTTAAAAGAATGCTTAGCGATTTTTCCTGAGGTCTCAAAAGGTAGGTGCCTTCCTCGAATCCTCGTTGAACCACTTCCGTTGGAGTCTTGGCTCCTCCCGTCATTTTTGGAACGATGCTCATAAGGGTACGCTTCACTCTCAGAGTGAAGACACTGGTGGTCCAGCTGTCACTCACAATACTCAAGCGCTAAAGCAAGCTTACAAGGTTCGGGCGCTCACTCTTATGTCCCTTTCGAGCGAGGGACTCGAAACCGCGTACAAACTTGGCGTCGTCTTCTACAATCTCTTCGAAAGTTCGAATACTGACTCCCAGCCGGTTTAGGTTGCCAAGACCAAGAGTAATAGGCAAACATCACTCTTCTCAAGCCCCACAAGCTCTAGAAGTGTATGAATGCTCCTTATCACTGTTCTACTAGCACCAAAATTTTTTAATCTTGTCTTGTGCTCTTTTGATGGTATCTTTTAGCCTCTCACAAGTTTGCTCCAGCAATTTAGACCTCAGCCACGCGGCAAAACATCCCCCTCCATAGTTTAAATAGGCTCTAAGCCCAAAAACAACTATTGGAACATGATACTATAAAGCTGTCTACTTTTTCCAATCACCGAATAGTTCGTTGACTGCTCCCACCAGATTATCCCGGTGACTTATCTTCTCGTAGACTAGGGAAACACACTCTCTAGAATCCAATCCATGTGACACCGGACTGTCCGGTGACCTTCTCTTTTGGATTTCTAGAGACACTTCTTCTTGACTTCAACTTCTGGTTCACTGGACTGTCCGGTTACTACACCACCGGACTGTCCGATGAATACTCCACCTCGACTCTAGAGAGCACCTCTCTCTATACTGGCTCCTCTGAGACTCATCGGACTGTCCAGTGACTTCATCTTCTGTTGGACATGAGCTTCGATCTTTGACTTTGCTTCCTCTGCCATCATCAGTGCTTTCTGAGGTAATTAAGGAGCATTCACACCCTCTAACACTTGAATGACAGGAGACAAATGACTTGACCCCACTTATTAGTACCAATGTTCATATGAACTCTCTAGCTAGTCCTTAGCCTTAGTCCTCTGACGCCAAGAACCCCTCTTCTTGGGATCGTCCTTTGTCATCAGTCGAGGAAACCCAGCATGTTGTAGAGATTTGCGGAGTGAAACCTACAATCACAATCATTACTTATGGTATTCATACAATCACCAAAATCAATTTATACCTTTTAGGAGGTCATAAAGCTTACATCACTACTCTAAGGTTATTGCTTTCTGAAAGTTGTCTAGTGGGGGGTGAATAGGCAACGACTTGAAAAACGACACTTAAAAACAAATTGATCAGAAAAACAGAAGGCGAACTAGTCCGATCAGTCGGACTTGTTCGGTAGCGGACAAGTCCGGTCCTTGCGGATAAGTCCGCTAATCATAGCGGAAAAATAGATCAAACACAAACCCAAAAGGAGACGCGAGACACAAGGATTTTTGACCGAAGTTCAGCTCCACACAGAAGCCAATGTCTCCGCTGCGGAGTCCACAAAGGACCGGGCTGCACTCAACCCTAAACCTCTCTAAGTGACCACAAAGATCAACTTGGTTTTTCACTAAATCAAAAGAGGGTGATACAAACCTACCGGATCTCACCACAATGATCTTGATGGATTTCGGGCGACACCTAGCCGTCTAGGAGACGAATCTCGAAGAATAATGAGCCCTGCAAGTCTGTAATGAAAGAGCAAGTGCTCAAAACGGATTAAAGAGATGAAGTACTCACAATCTCCTCTTCCTTCAATCAAAACCCTAGGGGATTCAATGAAGAACGAGTGGAGGAGGAGAGGTGGATCTCAGAGGGTCTCAGGGCGCAATTTAAAAAGATGTGAAAGCTTTTGGTAACCCTAAGACGTGGGGGGAAGGGGGGTTATATAGATCAATCAAGGATGACCTTCTAAAAATCCCAGGAGCGGACTAGTTCGCAGGTCCGAACAAGTTCGGACATCGTGCTCAATGGTAACATGATCATCTCTCTGGAGTCCGCAGAGGGCACGGACAAGTTCGGTAGTGGACTAGTCCGGCCGAGCGGACAAGTCCAGTCAGGCCGCGGTGTAACCGCTCTGGAGTCCGCCCGCCCAGCGGACAAGTCCGGAGAATAACGGGGTGCTTCAACTCTGGAGTCCGCAGGCCTTGACGGACAAGTCCGGGCCCAGACTAGTCTGTAGGAGCGGAATAGTCCAGCTCTACCGGAGGGACAACTCTCTAGAGTCCACAGCTAGGCCAGACATGTTCGGTGCTGGATAAGTCTGGAGTGACTGCGTGCTCCCTCTCTGCAGTCTGGTCATTGGATGGACAAGTCCGTTACCGGACAAGTTCGGAGCTAGTGATCAAACATAGATGATTTAGATTAAAAATGAAAAAGAAAAGTTTGAGCATTTAACTATTTTTTAGACAGAAAATGCTGAACCACTCTTGATAGTACAGTGGTCCTCTGACTCAAACAGATATAAATACTAAAACCACTAGAGCCAAAGAGCCAATAATTTTCTCTTCTTTTTTGGGGTTCAATAATCATCTATAAACTTTAGTCTCTGCACACATACTCACAAAGAGCCATCAAATACTTCCATTGTTTGTCATAATTCATCCCAAAAACCACAAGGGATCCTAGATACACTTTCAATCTCCCTCTTTTTGGGTGAATTGATGACAACCAATAAGAAGCTACAAAGATAAACAAAGATTACAAGTTAAAGAACATATAAGCTTCCTCTAAATCTATGCACATCAACACGTACTGAGATAGCAATAGAAGCTTATATGAATATCAACTTGTAACCACAAACAATATGTAATAGGATAGATAAACCACAAGCATCACATCACCACATAAGAAGGTCAAGTACAAAATATTACAAACCAAGTTTTAAAAGCACACAAGTCCAAAAAGTTCACACCAACGATAGATAAAGGATAGTAGAGAGGTGGAGCCTCTCAATTTCTCCCCTTTTGGCATCAAGACACCAAAAAGGAAAGACAATGTGGGAGAGAAGATTGCAGTTACTCCTCGGCATTATCATCACTGGCTGTCTCCTCAGAGTCCTCATTTGGCTGCTGTCCAAAGTAAGCAAGCTCCTCATGAGTGAGATCTGCAAACGGGTCTGGAAGGGGAGGAGCTTCTTCTTCAATGTCTGAGCTGTTTGGGGAACGAGGAAAGCCCTACTGGCGTTGCCATTTCTTAGTAGCTTTAGTGTGCCTCTTTCAAGCAACCCTTTCCTTGTGAGCATGAGCATCCATGTTCTGGCAGATCTTGAAGAAACTTTTGAGGATCTTGAATAAGCCACCTCTACCACGAGAAGATGATGGAGGTGAACTAGCAGGCGCTCTCCTAGAGGTTGGACGAGTGGGCGGTGGACCTCGAGTAACAACTGCCGGTACTTGAGGTTGGAGTTTCTTATGCGACTCCTCCTTCTCAAACACCTTTTTAGTGACCTTCTCGATCATGCACATAATATAGGGTGCATAAGCGTACGCCCTATTAGGCTGCTGTGCAATATCAAGAATTTCAGAGAACATGAAGTCAAAGGTGTTGAACTTCTCTTGTCCTGACAACCACTTAATGAGGTTTCTTCCATGACTATGAAGATTAGATGCATTGCCTTCCTTAGGAGCCAAGGTCTTTCTAAGGATATGATGCATTAACTTATAGAAGGGAAGAAACCCAGTAGTGTTTGGCGGAGAGAAGTGAGGAGTGTCATACATGAAGTCCATCTCATTGACATTAAGTACTGGCTCATTATGAATCCGAGCTGGACAAAAGAAACCACCACGGAACTTGAGGATGTTGGCAAACCTTTGAACTGTCACTGAGTACCTTTCTGCCCCTGTCATCCAAGATATATTGCCCTCTCCTTCCTGATGATAATAGAGAGTAACATAGAACTGAGCTATCACTGCTTTGTTTCAAGGGTATTGGAAGCCCAACATGTCCTTAATCCCATGATAAGTGCAAGCATCAATCACTTCATTGAACACTGGGTTATTCTTCTTGGCCATGTACTCCCAATCAACCCACTGCATAACAATCACTGGATTCTTTAGTTTTAGGTACATAGAGAAATAGTAATCTGCATGACAATAACTCCAGAACCGAGTATCAACACACTGTTTAGTCTCTTCATAGCAATTCTCACGACGCCTGATCACAGCAGCTGAAGAATTTCTCATATAGTCTATACCTTCCCTGCCTCTCTCATGATCCAAATGTGTTGCTAGTACCATGTTGATAGCCTCAAGTTCCTCTTGAATGTCATCATGGTCAACAACAGTAAGAGAGACCTTACGCTTCTTGGTTTCAACCTTTCTGACAACACGGCGAGAACTGCCTTCACCTGACATACTGACTACTGCACAGAGTACCAGATTAGAGCGTAATGTGAGAATGATTGATCGAATTTAATTGAACTTGTTGAAACACGTTCTGTCTGGCAGCGGACTTATCCGGAGAAGCAGACTTGTCCGCTAGCGGACTAGTCTGGCAGCCCGGACTTGTTCGGATCTCGACAGTGCACATGAAGAAAAAATTTGCACAACTTTTAGATCTGACCACAACTCCTAGCCATATTACATACAAAGCATTTATAGCATCCTAGGAGTGACCTCACAGAAGAGATTTGAAAGTTATGAACAGGAACAACCATATTTCAAACTCAAACCCTAGAGAAGAGATTACCTTCGAACAAGGATGAAAAGGAAGCGGACTTTTGAGGAAGCGGACTTTCGAGGTTCCGGACTAGTCCGAGGGTGGAGAAGCTTTTTCGCAGAATAGATTCACTTTCCACCGATCGAAATGCCGGATCGTCACGGAAGTCACGAGCTAGGGTTTGGCGTAGGAGAGAGAAAGTGAAATAGTGTTTGGAGAGGAATAAGACTCAAGGGTTTAAATAAACCTCGTGGTCCGGACTTGTCCGCTAGCGGACTAGTCCGGAAGTGCGGACTTGTTCGGTCCACGCAGTCTTGAATCAAGAGTAGAACTTGATATCTGAGGAAGGTGAACTTTTGGAGAATTTTCAAAAAAAAACATATCATTATGTAAAGTGTGATAAGAAGCAATCAACCATGATTACACTTCCCATAATGAAAATTTTCCAAAACTTTTAAGGTTTCCAAAACAAAACATGCAAGATATTTTCACAAATACTTTATTTTAAAATCTATCCTATGTCACAACAGATGTGCAACATTTCAAGCCACGTTCTGAGAATCAAGGATATTTAGCCCATTTCTAAGTTCACAAAAGCGTCTCTCATCTGGTATGGTAAAAATGTCTGCCAATTGCTTTTGTGTGGGTACATGGGAAATTTTTATGTCTCCTTTGATGGAGTGGTCTCTTAGGAAGTGGTGTCGAATGTCTATGTGTTTGGTGCGGAAGTGCTTACAAGGATTGTAAGCGAGCTTTATGGTACTCTCATTGTCACATAGGAGTGGAATACGGTTCAAAGTGTAACCATAA
Source organism: Zoysia matrella (assembly GCA_001602295.1). Lineage (NCBI taxonomy): Eukaryota > Viridiplantae > Streptophyta > Magnoliopsida > Poales > Poaceae > Zoysia > Zoysia matrella. Next base: position 89,871 of record BCLG01001470.1, on the reverse strand, counting down.
TCCTTTAGAGTTTGTCGCATCCATAGAATTTGAGCACAACAACTACCGGCTGTGACATACTCTGCTTCGGCTGTGGAAAGGGCAACGGAATTTTGTTTCTTAGATGACCAAGACACTAGAGATCTTTCTGAGAACTGGCAAGTCCCCGATGTGCTTTTACGGTCCACTTGCATCCGGCCTAATCCGCATCGAAATACCCAATGAGATTGAATTTTGAGCCTTCGAGGTACCACAGTCCTAGGTTTGGTGTATGAACTAGATATCTCAAAAATCTCTTCACGGTCACTAAGTGACATTCTTTCGGATCGGCTTGAAATCTTGCACACATACACACACTAAGCATGATATCCGGTCTAGATGCACATAAGTAAAGGAGAGATCTAATCATGGAGCGATATACCTTTTGATTGACGGATTTGTCCTTCTTGTTGAGATCAAGATGACTATTGGTAGGCATAGGAGTCTTCATTTGCTTTGCATTTGCCATGTTAAATTTTTTGATCATATCTTGAGTGTACTTGGCTTGGCAAATGAAAGTTCCTTCTCTTAATTGTTCCACTTGAAACCCTAGAAAGAATGTTAACTCTCCCATCATAGACATCTCAAACCGTTTGGTTATAAGCTTGCTAAACTCATCACAAAGAGATTTGTTAGTAGATCCAAATATAATATCATCGACATATATTTGTCACACAAAAATATCGTTAGAAACTTTCTTTGTGAAAAGAGTAGAATCAGCCTTTATTGATGAGGAAGTCTCTCAGGCACTCATACCAAGCCCTTGGTGCTTGCTTCAACCCGTAGAGAGCTTTGTGAAGCTTGTACACATGATTCGAGTACTTTTCATCTTCAAAACCTGGTGGTTGCTCAACGTATACTTCTTCCTTGATCAGACTGTTGAAGAAGGTGTTTTTCACATCCATTTGGAACAGTTTGAAACCATGGTGAGTAGCAAAGGGAAGCAATATTCTAATTGACTCAAGTCTAGCTACAGGAGCTAAGTTTCATCAAAATCCAAACCTTTGACTTGAGAGTACCCTTTAGCCACCAATCTCACCTTGTTTCTTACCACAATGCCATCTTCATTTTGTTTGTTGCGGAAGACCCACTTGGTTCCAACAATGTTTTGCTTGGGTCGTTCCACGAGAGTCCAAACCTCATTTCTTGTGAAGTTGTTGAGCTTTTCTTGCATCGCCATTACCTAGTCTGAATCATTTAGTGCTTCTTCCACCCTAGGAGGCTCAAGACAGGAGACAAACGAGTAATGTTCACAAAATTTAGCGACACGAGATCTAGTGATTGCTCTCTTATCAATGTCACAAAGAATTTGCTCGACGGGGTGATCTCGTTGTACTGTTTGATGTACTCGTGGATGTTGCACTTGTGGTCTTGTCTCGTCACTATCTTCTTCAATGTGTTGATCATGAATGGGAAGCTTGTCGTTTTGATCAACTTCATTATTTGCCTCTTGTTGAACTTCCTCACTTGATTCTTCACCACCCGTCATGCTATGATCTTCTTGACTTGTGGGTGAAGATGACTCTTGATTTTCTTGTGGCTTGATCTCACCAAGTGTCATTCTCTTGATCGCCACGGCCGAAGCTTCTTCATCATCTGTAATTTCATTAACAACTTGCTCCTCTTGGGAGCCATTAGATTTATTAAACGTCACATCACGTGCTATTTCAACACAACCATTGGTTTTGTTGAATACACGATAAGTGTGAGTGTTTGATTCATAACCAAACAAAAAACCCTTCATCAACTTTAGGTGCGAACTTAGAGGATTTGGGTTTCTTGTTTAGTATATAACATTTGCTTTCAAAAACTTGAAAGTATGAGATATTAGGCTTGTTACCGGTGAGAAGCTCATAGGGAGTTTTCTTCAAGAGTCGATGTAGATACAAGCGGTTGCTTACATGACACGCAGTGTTGACAGCTTCAGCCCAAAAATGATCAGATGTCTTGTACTTATCTAGCATTGTCCTTGCCATCTCTATGAGCGTTCGGTTCTTTCTTTCAGCAACCCCATTTTGTTGAGGGGAGTCGGATGTTGAGAACTCATGTTTGATACCTTCTTCATCAAGATTCTTTCACTTGAGTGTTCTTGAACTCGGTGCCGTTGTTGCTCCTTATCTTTTTTATTTTTACTTCATACTCGTTTTGAGCTCTTCTCAAGAATGTCTTGAGCACACTCTTCGTTTTACCTTTGTCATGCAAAAAGGATACCCAAGTAAAACGAGAAAAGTCATCAACCATAACGAGACCGTATTTGTTTCCGCCAATGCTAATATATGCCACCGGTTCAAACAAGTCCATGTGCAGCATCTCTAACGGTCTTGTGGTCGTCATTATGTTCTTGGATGGATGACTTGCTCCTACTTGCTTTCCGGATTGACATGCACTGCAAATTTTATTTTTCTCAAAACAATCATCTGTTAGTCCTTGCTTTCCGGATTGACATGCACTGCAAATTTATTTTTCTCAAAACAAACATCTGTTAGTCCTATGTTGTGACCCCCTCCCTTTTTGGAGTTTATGAAGGTTCCTCTTGTCAACATGGGCTAGGCGGCGATGCCACAACCAACCCATTATTGACTTGGCAACAAGACACGTATCTGAGACTACTTTATTAGTAGAGAAATCTACTTGATAAAGTTTTTCCTTCAAGTAGCCTTTGAATGCCATGGTACAACTTTCTCTGTTGTAGACGGTCACATCATAATTTGTGAACAAACAATTGTAACCCATCTCACACAATTGTGACACGGATAACAAATTAGCTCAAAGATTCAACCAAAAGAACATTCGTAATGGAAAGGTCATTGGAAATAGCAATTTTTCCAAGATTGATTACCTTTCCCTTTTTGTCATCTCCGAAGGTAACACTGTCATCTTGAGCTTTGTCCTCTTCAATGGATGAGAACATCTTCTCCTCCTCGGTCATGATTTGTACAACCACTGTTAATCACTCAACTTCTTTCACCGGAGTAGTCCTACAAAATAGATTAGGCTTTATTTTTAGGTATCCAAATTTGTTTGGGTCTTTTCACGTTAGCAACAAGAGATTTTGGCACCCACACACAAGACTTGGTGTTCTTGTGGCGTGGTCCAACATATCTAGCAATAACTCTACCAAAAGCATTCTTGATTAGCACATAAGAAGCATCAAAATCATGAAAAAGTTTAGCACAATGAAGAGCATTAGTGTTCTTTGGAGGAGGTGTTTGTGAAGCTTCATTCTTGTCCTTGTAGCTTCCATCTTTGGTGAACTTCACAAATTCCTTGCGATTCTTGCTATCTATTGCATTGTGACTCTTACCCTTCTCATAACCAATACCATCCTTAACATGTGGGCGTCTAGTGTTCGTGTACGCTCCTCTTGCATACTTAGCCTTTTCTTGCTCAATGGAGATCTTGCTTTGTTTAGCTTGTGCATTGAGGGTTTTGACTTGTTCTTGAAGTTGTACAATGATCTTCTCATTCTCAATCAACTTCTCAATCTCCACATCTTTGCACCTGTCACAAATAGCAATCGAAGGGAGGCAAGATGCTTCTTTCAAGGAAGTTGCTTCTCCTTTAAGTTCGCTAACTTGCACTTTAAGAGAAGAGCAGAGTTTTTCTAAAGGTTTCGCTAGCATCATTTAGTCAAAGTTCTAGTTAATTCATCTACTTTCTTCTTCTCAAGAGCAAGGTTATTCTTAAGATCAAGGTTTCTCTTCTTCTCAAGAATGAGCAAATCTTCTTGCTTCTCAAGAATATCCTCTTGCCTCTCAATTTCTTTTCTTTGTTTCTCAAGAATGTTTACTAATTCAAGCAAGCTAAGCACATCATCATCATCTTCAGTATCGCTAGAGTCTAGTTTAGGTTTTATTACCTTTGACCCTTTTGCCATGAGACAAATGGGTGCAGCTTCTTCTTCATCGCTCAAGCTTTCGAAGAGAGAGGTGTTGGTAGGAGTGACGCCTATTGCCAAGGTAGCAATTCCTTCATCATGGGAGTTGGAGTTCCATTCTTGTCCTATGTAGGCTTGTTTCTTGTATTTCTTGCCCTTGTCTTTCTTGTACTCCTTGTCACTCTTTTTCTCCTTCTCGTCCTTGTTCTTGGCGTTGGGGCACTCTGCAATATAATGACCTTCCTCTCCACATTCATAACAAGTTCTTTTAGATTTTTTAGTTTTACCTTTACTGAAGTTCTTCTTGTGGAAGCCACCTTTCTTCACAAACTTCTTGAATTTTCTCATGACCAGCGCGAACTCTTCATCATTGCTTGAGCTTTGAAGATACACCTTCTTCCCTTTAGATTTGAGAGCTATGCCCTTTTCTTCAGAAGTGGTGTTGCCGATTAGAGAATTGACCCTTTTTGCTTCTTTATCTTTATCTTATTGAGCAAGAAGCCGTCCGAGTACTTCATCCGTGGTGAAGTTCTTGAAGTTCTCCTTTTCCCTAATAAGAGTACACAAATGTGAGTTCCCAGGTTGAAGGGCTTGAAGTAACCTTTTGTTGACTTCGATGTCTTCAAGCTTCACTCCAAGAGCTCTTCTCTTGTTGATGATTTCCATGAGACGGTCATGTACTTCTTGAGGTACTTCATTTTTCTTCCTAATGCACAAGTTGTATTGTCCTCTTAGGAGATCTTCTCTAGCTTCCTTGGCGGTGTCTGTCCCTTCATGGATGTTCTCAAGCTTCTTCCAAATCTTGTGGACATTTCTTATCCCCATCACCTTGGTGTACTCATTTGGGCTTAGTGCTAAAATGATCACAGAGGCAACTTGAATGTTGCGGTGCATGTTGACTTCATCCTTTTGAGTGGGTTCTCCTTCATTCTCAAAGGAGAAGCCTTTCTCTACAATCTTCAATATTTGTGGCCCCATTGACTCAAGGTAGGTGATCATCCGAAACTTCTAGTGCTCGTAGAAGGTTCCATCGAAGATGGGAATCTTCCCCAAGGCTTGCCCAATCTTCAACTCGGTCTTCAACTCATTGTAGTCGAACTGGATGTTAGTGTAGTTCTCCTTGCTTGAGGATGAATCACTGATCTTCTCAGTCGACATCTTTAACTCTCTTAGATGTTAAGCTATTGAAAAGAATGTCCTCGCTCTGATACCAATTGAAAGTTGCTTAGAGGGGGTGAATAGGCAACAATCTGAAAAATGACACTTAAAAACAAATGGATCAGAAAAACAGAAGGCGGACTAGTCCAATCAGTCGGACTTGTTCGGTCCTTGCGGATAAGTCCGTTAATCGCAGCGGAAAAATAAATCAAACGCAAACCCAAAAAGAGACGCGAGACACAAGGATTTTTGACCGAAGTTCAGCTCCAAACAGAAGCCTACATCTCTGTTGAGGTGTCCACAAAGGACTGGGTTGCACTCAACCCTAAACCTCTCTAAGTGACCATAAAGATCAACTTGGTTTTTCACTAAATCGAAAGAGGGTGATACAATCCTTTCGGATCTCACCACAATGATCTTGATGGATTTTGGGCAACACTTAGCCATCTAGGAGACAAATCTCCAAGAGTAATAAGCTCTGCAAGTCTTGCAATGAAAGATCAAGTGCTCAAAATGGATCAAAGAGATGAAGGACTCACAATCTCCTCTTCCTTCAATCAAAACCCTAGGAGATTCAATGAAGAACGAGTGGAGGAGGAGAGGTGGATCTCAGAGGGTCTTAGGGCGCAATTTGAAAATATGTGAAAGCTTTTGGTAACCCTACTATGTGGGGGAAAGGGGATTATATAGATCAATCAAGGATGATCTTCCAAAAATGCCAGGAGCAGACTAGTTCATAGGTCCGGACAAGTCCGGACATCGGGCTCAACGGTAACATGATCATCTCTCTGGAGTCCGCAGAGAGCACGGACAAGTCTGCTAGCAGACTAGTCCGGTCAGGCTGCGGTGTGACCGCTCTGGAGTCTGCCCGCCCAGCCGACAAGTCCGTTGGTGGACAAGTCCGAAGAATAACGGGGTGCTCCAACTCTAGAGTCCGCAGGTCTTGACGGACAAGTCCGTGCCTGCGGACTAGTCCGGCTCTGACGGAGGGACAACTCTCTGGAGTCCGCAGCTAGGCCGGACATGTCTAGTGTCGGACAAGTCTGGATACTCGGATAAGTTCGGAGTGACTTTGTGCTTCCTCTCTGGAGTCCGGTCATTGAATGGACAAGTCTGTTACCGGACAAGTCCGGAGCCAGTGACCAAACATAGATAATTTAGATTGAAAATGAAAAGAAAAAGTTTGAGCACTTAACCATTTTCAAGACAAAAAATGCTGAACCCTTCTTGATAGTACAGTGGTCCTATGATTCAAAGAGATATAAATACTAAAACCACTAGAGCCAAGGAGCCAACAATTATCTCTTCCTTCTTGGGGTTCAATAATCATCCATAAACTTTAGTCTCTACGCACATACTCACAAAGAGCTATCAAATGCTTCCATTGTTTGTCATAATTTATCCCAAAAACTACAAGGGATCCTAGATGCACTTTCACTTTCTTTGTTCAATGCTGCCATCACAGAAGGCAAGATGTCGTCAGCCATCATTCTGCCAATCTTTCCTAGCAGCCATCTTCTCCGTTATTAGCTCCCTGATGCCATCCACTAACTCATATCTGCTTATTGAAGCTCTCAGACACATTATTAGTTAAGTAATCACACTAGCACAGCTCAGAGAAACCACATCTGTATGAAATCCTATTATGGTTTGTGTCGGGCCAACTTATTGCTTTGGACTGAACTTGGCTATCTCTCCCAAGTGCCACTTAAACCTATCTTCTGTGTATGACCTTGCAGCACGGTACAAATGCTCTGTGAATATAGCACCTGCATAGTGTTTCATGAAGTTTGCATAGAGATGCCTCATGCATTCCCTGTATTCAGCTTCAGGGAATGCTGTAGCTATACCTTCCGCCAGGCCTTTACAAGCATTAGAGGAAATAACCAAACCTGGAGGATTCCTATTAGCTTTCTGCAGTAGTTGCATGAACCAAATCCAGTTATCTTCAGTCTCCGAATCAAATATAGCAAATGCCACATAAAACAGGTTATGCCCATCTAACAGCTGTTGCTGATGCTAACTGACCACTATATTTACCCACAAGCCTAGTTGCATCTACTCCAATATATTGTCTGCAATCATTTATAAAGCCATCTATAGAAGGTTTAAATGCCACAAACATTCTCTGAAATCTTTTTCTCTTCCCTACTTTATTGACATCTATCTCCAAAACTGAACCAGGACACACATTATCAACCTCTGCTGCCCAATTGAATAGGAGTTGGAAGCTTTCATCACGACTGCCATGCACTTTCTGTACATCCAACTTTAACCCAGACCAAGCTTTTGAATATTTGAGCTTTATCTGATACTCCTCTTCTAATTTCTCTTTAGCTGCCTTTAGGCCCTTTCCTGGATTGTTCTTCACCCAATCTGCCAGCCTATCTGCAACCCAATCTTGAGCAGTCATCTTCCCTTCACATAATTTGGTAGTTGAGCAGTTGTGTTCATGTGGAAGAACCTTTATCTGCATAGCAAACAAACAATGGAAAAAGAAATTTAGTTCACCAAAATTATCTTACATTCTCCTATCATTCTACTAAATAATACATCTATAATATCTATATTTGTGCCACCCACTAACTATCAAAGTTAGATCCTCAACACGCCACGTCACCTAAATATATCAGTCGTTGGATTATGGAATCTCAATCAAATCTGGCCGCAAATTATCTTATTGCTTCAGCCGTCATTGCTGTTTTCATGCGCATGCTTATGAATCAGCGTTGAGCCCCTTATTCTTCTTCATGCATGGCTTAAATACAGCACCTCTTACTCTCCTTCATGCACGATTTAAATGATGCAATAAAATGTCTCAAACAAATGATGCATGAAAACTCAGACTCACATCTATCTAGGCCTCCCCACCTCCATTCTCTTCACATTCTCTCTTCCCTTCCGGGCTCCTGGTCTTCGTAAATAATCTTTTAGACACAACTTCCTTCCCATTTTTTTCTTCTACCAATTTATGTGTTCATCATATGTGAATCTTTCCAGGCATTTCAGAAGTAACTTGATTTAGATGGTTGGTGCTGACGGCAGTCTTTCGTCCACATAATACATGCTATGTTAAATTGATGAGCTCAAAATTTTTTGTATTCTTGGCAGCTCAAAATTCACTCCACGCTATGTTAGCTCGGACTCACGAGCTGGAGTGCATCTATGGGGACACAAGTTGCTCGACATTTTTGAGTTCCGAGATGGGGAGGGCTATAATCTACCTATCAAGTTCCTGCATCTGTATTAGGTAAACAAAGATATTTTACTTTGTTCATGTTTATATTTTATTATGGATGTTGATTCTTAATAGGGATAGAATACCACTAGGGTAAACAAAAATTGTCCAAATTTTTTTTTGACCACTGGATCTGAAATTTTGATGAAAGTCCTGTTAATAGTCTTTTACATGCTAATAGTTAGGATTATTTTTTTTATCATTTTACTCATTCTGCTGCAACGCATGGGGTATCAACTAGTTTACATGACTACAATGAGCAATAAATCTCATGTCCAAGCCTGTCTTCTCTTGTATACCTGTATTGTTTTGTCATCTTGAAGCCTTGAAGCATGTATATGCCAAGGACAACCTTCATGACTACAATGAGCAATAAATCTGGTCTTATCTGTCTTCAAACCTGAGAATACAACCTTTTGTAATAGCATAGTGCCTTATAGCTTTTCTGAATGTGATAATATCAGGAAAAAGAGCACCTTGCCTAATGTCTGGGTTCTCAGGATTGTGGATCACAACAAACTTTTGCTAGTCAGCATCATTGACCTCTGCCTCTGCAACTCCACTACCCCCAGCAGAATTTCCAACACCAACAAATTCTTTTGATTGTGCTCCACTCTTAGATTGTCCATGTTCTGGTTCTGTATTGGGTTTTGCTCCATACATGTACTCATCATGTACACCCACATATTCCTCTTCACTGTCAAACACATCTGGAATTTGTAGCTCATCCTCATCTGCCTCTAAATTAGTCTTTGCTGCTTCATGACTAGATGATATCTGCCCTTCTTATATAATAGGTGGGAATGCTGCTGTATTGTCACTTAAAATTACAAATATAGGAACAGCTGCAGGCTGATTCACCTCAATAGGGCTGCAAGCTTCTTTATCAAACACTGAAGCAGTAAGAGATATATATTTCTCTTCTTTGTACATTTCAAGCATATCAACAACCTCAGAATAAGTCTTCAGTTCAACATCCTCTCCTATTCTCTTGTCATACACCCAAAACATCACCTTTTGGTTAGGTCCCCAATTCATCTCAGACACTAAACTAGTCACCAAGCAATCCAAAGACATACTGTCACTGTCCACAATCAACTCCCGAGTGAAACTTTTCATGTATGCTTTCCTAACACTGCAGTCCACTGACATGTATCCTCGAACCCTAACCTCTAGTCTGTACCAAATTTCTACGGATGAAAAGGAGAAAACCAAATTCAATCGACATGCATTACGGATGGGCTACAAAGAGATGGGATACTTACGTCATTGGAGATCCAGAAGCATTAAGGGTCACCACCTGCTCCTCCACCACCTCTAACATCTCCAGTGTTCACCGTCTCCTCCTCTGCCCCAGCTCAGCATCCTCTCCCTAGGGTTACGGATTCGAATGGGGAAAAGAAGAGTGTCGGGCTCGTGGCTTCATTCGACGGAGGGGCAGGGGAAAAAGAAAGAAGACGGGGGTAGTTTGGTACATACGGAAATACGGACACCTGCATGTGGGCCCTGACCGGTCAAAACCGTATAGAATGGTAAATTTCCAAGTTTTTGAGAATTATAATGGCACCTTTCATATTTCCGGAATCAGAATGGCAGATTTCCAAAGCATGAAATTTTTAATGGCACCAATCCAATTAATCCTAATATCTAAAAAGTTAAATCATTACTCTCTAAATCAGCGCAAGAACTCACGCTGAGGATGTTCCATGTTGGCAATTCATTATCAGCTGTCGGATGCTGCAACATTCAATCTTCATCACCACCCGACCAGCCTACACCCCCTCGAGCGGCGAACTCCATCCACGCATGTGCTGCCATCTCTGCCCCTTCGCAGGCGGCGAGCTCCATCCGCGCCCCATCCTCGACCGTTGCCGCCGCCTCAGCCCCTTCGCCGGCGGTCTGCTCCATCTGCACCCCGCCCACCCCCGATGACTAGCCACCCCATCCGCTCACCCCACTCCCCTCATCCTCCTTCAGCAGCGACGGAATGCTGCAGAGCCATCTCCAGCAAGGATTTGTGGAAGGATCAGACAAGTGACTACTCATTGGAGGTACAATACTTTAGGAAGTATCTACTATTTTTTGTTACTTTTGATAATCAATCATATGCAATTCATTGATTTTGATCTATGTTTTCCATTTTGTCCACTCTCCGGAGAGGCACCGCAAGTAATTCTCTGCTCCCTAAGATTGCAGCACAGTAGGACATCTTGAACTTAGAAACTGGCTGACTTCAGGTGAGCTAACTATTGGTTCATCTTGAAAAATTTGATGGATCGCCTCATGAAATTCAGCATGCCAAGTGCTTGTATGATTGTTTCAATGTTCTACCTTTGTTAACAGGATGTTTTTCCCATTGTTTTCAGCTTATCAGTCAGGAAAGCAAACAAAGGACATGTGTAGTTAGTACTGATCATGAGCCATGAGCTTCAGGTGCTTTGCAGAGCAACAATTTCTGCACCTACAGGACCATTAGCATCAGCATCGCCAGCTGATTGGCAAGTCACCTATTGTATAGGATGACAGGCAATAAGTGACCTTACTTTTCAGTATCTTCATTCGTGCAGCCTTCCATTGCCAAAATAACTGAATGTATCATTCAATCAGTTAAGTGCTTTGCCAGCAGAGATTAGCCTAGCTACTACTTCAGTCATGTAAGCTCAGGGCCCCTTTGGCAGAGCTCTCAGCTCCTAATTTTCAAGTAGAATCAGGAAAGCTCTGCCAGACGCTGTTTTTCTGAAGAAGTGATTCTTGTCTGATTCTGTGAAGTGATTCTCTAAAATGAACCAAGGGGCTGAGAGCTAAAAAAAGTAGCTTTTCTTGATTCTGTGAATTGATTCTCAGCCTTGATTCTAAGAGTTTGTCCTAGAGAATTAAATAGAATCACTTTCAGCCACAGAATCACTTCACAGAAGAATCAGAATCAGGAGTGAATCCAAAGATTAGGAGCTGGGAGCTCGGCCAAAGGGGCCCTCATTATGTACTTCCTGTTTTTTAATTAATTATATAGTTTCATGCATGCATCTACGTGACATTTTAATTTAAATCTGATCCCTTTGGTGGAATCACATACACAAGAATACAACATTGGTACTATGGCACATATGTCTAGCTGCTGTGACCTGTGAGGTCCAAGGGAAGAGACTCAACTTCTATGGCTTGTGTTGGGGAAAACCATGAGATTAGTCTCACTTTGCTAGTTCAAAGAGGATGATAGCGTAAGCGAGTTGCTATGTAGGTGTGGCACACACAGCGTGTGGGTGGGCATGAGTTGTATTTAGGCTTGGGTGGTTACAGCTGCAGTCAATAATACATCATTTGAAAACTTAAGTGCAACGTGAGCTGCTTAATTCTCATATACTTTTGTGCAATTTTTTGAAAGGGTTGATTTATCAATTAATTATCTCACAGAGCTCCTAGATAGCCTTGTCAAGTTCCTGGCCTTGTCGATATCAAAGTAGACTACCATGGATTTATTTCTTATTTTTCATTATACGTACAGCTATTTGATTTCCACAGCATAGCACTGCAGTTGGTCAATTGCCAAGTTATTATTTCATTATTCACCAAGTTGGATCTCGGGTAAGAATTACTTATAGAATGTCAAATATGTAACTATCATTTTGCTATCCTGATTGTCTGCCCTTAACAAAACACAACTGCTGCAAATTTGCCACGGTAATAAAATTGTGAAGCTTCAGGGAGCACGATTGCTTCATGGACAATGCTTAGAGACTTAAATCTTGGTATGCAGGAAAACCCATTGTTTTGTGTCAGAACATGCTAATCACTTAATGGCTACAGCAGTTATGTTATATGTAGTAACGGCAAAAAAATTGAATAATAACACTGCTGTTCCGACCAAATAAGGGCTTCCATGCAGTAATATTAGGTATCTTTCATTTGACACTGTACCAATGTGCAACTATATATATCAATGTGAATATTGATGAATATTTTGATTTTAGAAAATATAACACCTTGACCTTGTCAATATGTTTTATTTTTTCTTACCTCACTGCTGGAATTTTTTTTACAGGAACTTCCAATAACCTATACAATATACCTCATGCTACACACATCATTTGATTCGTCTGTTAAAGGAATTGGGCTAAAAGCTATTGAATTTGCTGTCTCCATCTGTGACAATGTTTATATGTATGGCTTCACAGTAAACCCCGGTGTTTCTTTTTTTTTTTCCCTTACGGTTGATGTTACTATCTCTTTCAGGGCAAGGTAATTTTCATAGTCCAGAAAGGGACACGCTACTCTATATGGTAGAGGTTATTATCAAATGATGGAATGTCTTGGTGTGAGTTTCTTACTTGCCCAGTCCTAATTTCTAACTAAAATTCCTGACTTAAATCCATGTCGTTGTTTAACAATGTGTTCTGCTATGACCTGTTAGAATATTTGGTAATATTCCAAATAAACATTCCATAAATCTCAAAGGCCCACTCACATATGAAAGGAGAATATTGTGTTTGTCCATTCTTGGTAGGCAATTATTCTTGTAATAGCAGGCTGGTTACTATATTTATATAAATAATAAGCTAGTTACCATATTCATATAAATGGTAGATCGGTTACCATATATATATGTATTATACATGGCATCCTGGTTACCATATACGTGAGTGCTTTTGTGTATAAATAGAGAGGCAAGATGTCATCCAGAAGACAACCATTTCTCACATTCTCCTCTCCCTTGAGTGTTGCGTTGCTCTGTCTTTCCCACCCATCGTCGACATGCCATCTGCGTCGAGAAAGCAGGTCTCTGAAACCCACGTTCCCTCGTGTACCTGCATGGGGTAGGGGCCGTATAAGATTTTGTAAAGCATCTTCATGACTGCTTGTTGTTTGTCTGCTTCCCCTTCGACGTCATTCGACGGCTTTCTCTTCATCGTCGGTCGTCTGCTGCATCTAAATCGATGGTCTGCTTCATTTACTATTTGCACGACTACTTGCGCTGGCAACTACACTATAAGAATGACGTCCTCTCTCTGTTTTTGTTATTTATGTGCATTATGTTACTGGCACTAGAGGGATCACGATTGCTTCGATAAATTTTGGATCGTAGTGCTAGCATGCATCATTTCAGATCTCGCTATAGTTAATCTTTTCTTAATGCTAGAATTAATTTAATCATCACTAAAAATGCAATTATTTCCAACATGACCAATGGAATAAAAATCATGTGCAGCTGATAAAAGTGCACTCACCGATGCGAGTTGCTTCTGGAAAATTATTAAATTAAGTTTTTCATCCTCCCTTTTATTTAGTTGATGAGTTTTGGTGCTGCTACATCATTAGCTCTAACTAAATTGATTAGGTATACAGTCATTTTTATGGTAGTCTTACAAGCTGGCATTTTACAAATTTATATATAGATAGAAATAAATACAGACGGTGGGCCTCTTGGAAAATGAACATGAGGCCGACCGATGCATACAAGTGGCTAACGGTGCTTTGCAATGCCAGGTGAAAGGAAGCCATGGCAGACCTCTTGTCTTTGTCAACACCACCGTCACCGTGTACCTCAAGTCATGGTGTGCCTCATGTCTTTGTCAATAGGCGGCTGGATTCACATGATCAGCGCAGGGCACAGTTAGAAGATCAATCCAAACGGAAGGCCGACGCAGCCTTCCATGGCAATTATGTAGATGAAGCTGATCTGAGGAGCTGTAACAGATCTGTAGGCAGGGAAGGAACAGGCAGCGGTGAAATCCAAGGTGCCGGCTATGGAGAGGAGTTTGGGGCTCCCTACAACCGACGCAGCACTAGCTTCAGTGGCAGGTGAGTTAACCCATCTGATCTGTATGGTGTTGGCTGGCGCACAGCAGGTTACCAAGATCGCCGTGACGGTGGCTATACTAATTTGGGTGCATATCAGTATTACCGTAATCAAGATGGGTATGGCACGAGAGAAGAGATGTGAAGATTTTTTCAGCAGCAAGTTCAAGATGATCTCTCAAGCTGAATTTTCCTTCTTATGATGAGAAATCTGATCCACTAACATGGTTTACAAAATGTGAATCATATTTCCATGGCATGAGAACCTTAGAGCAAGACAAAGTTTGGCTGGCCTCTATACATCTGGAGGGCATTGCAGCACAGTGGTTCTACACCCTAGAACGAGATTATGATATTCTGTCATGGCCTCATTTCGTCAACCTAAGGTTTGGCCCTCCTATCCAGACTAATGGTCTCACTGAAATTAAGGAGTTACGACGAACAAGTACAGTAGAGGAATACCAACGACAGTTCCTCGCACTTATATGCTGATGTGAGGGGTTAAGTAAACAAGTTAATTTGTTTACTACTGGTCTGCGACAACCACTTTGAACAGATGTAGAACTGCAAGCACCGGCATCTCTCCAAATGGCTATGAGCCTGGCTTGGGCATATGAAACTCGTAGCAGCTTGGAGAGAAATTCTACATTGGTGGCGCTGGGCACCGGTACTGATTCCATGGCTGTGCAAAAATTCTCCACTGTCAATACACAAGCTGCTCCATCTTCAGGACCCTCTAGATCGAGGCTTCATCGGCTCACACCAGAAGAATTGGCCAAGAAGCATGAAAATGATGAATGCTACTACTGTTCTGAAAAATACTCTCCAGGCCACAAATGTGGTGGCAAAGGAGTTTTTCTGCTAGAGCTGGATGAAGGACAAGAGCTGCACGAAGAGTTTATAGATGGCCTGGGTTTTTCTGTCACACAAGCTTAGGGGGCCTTCTATCCTCAATGCTTTTAGCTCGAGGACGAGCTGCTTGTTGCGGAGGAGGGAAATGTTATGGGCTGGTGTACAGGAGATGGATAAAAATTTGTTAGTTTAAAGATTAGGTTGTTAGGGTTTGTTAGTTTAAAGGTTAGGTTGTTTAGGGTTTGTTTTAGTCGATTTAGGGTTTGTTTAGCCCTGCTATCTATACAAAGCAGGTAAGAGATTCATTGAGGGTAAGCAGAAACGAAGATAATCTTTCCAAGAGGAGAAGATTACCTTCTGTGTAGTCGTGGCTGAGAACGTGTCCGAGCCCGGTGATATGTCCTGTGAGAATAAAGTGAATTCTAGCTACGTGTTGAGATCTGATCCGAGTGCATCTTCCCGGCTATTGTCTCCCCTACGCACACCTAGGAGGCAGCGACCATATCGCACATAGATTTGTATTATGCAAAAATCTGCTTATGTGCAAGCAAATATAATTTACTTCCAGTTTCTCTTTTGATGTTAATATCACCCTACCCACCCATATCTATAATACCTATATAATCACTTCCCACTAACACTCTTCTCTCAATTCTTATGAAGCCACATCATCCCTATTTTTTGAACTGTTTGATTGAAAAGTACAACAAATCATCCTCTGTTCAATCTCCGGCACATCTACCACGCCCGTGTCTCCCCTAATTCTGGTATCCCCGTACCTGCTGCCCGCTCCACTCCTCTCTCCACCGCCACCCCCTCCCCTCATCTCCCCACCGGGCCGTCACCGCTGCCCCTCTCCCCTCCCCACCACCGCCTCACCTCCTCTTCCTGTTCCCCGTCATCATGGCATGTTTTGCCTCCACTGCACAAGGCCCACCCAGTCCCTTACTGTACTTTTAGGCTTTTAGACATAATTCCATTATTTCCCTTTTCTTGGATGTTTGACTCATTCTGAAGATGAAGACCATTTTGATAAACTCAGCTACTGAAGAGGATCTATTTTTTCCGTATGTATATGTGTCCTCAGAGTTCATATGAATTTTACGATATTAATTTTCTTGATTATATAATAATAAGCGCAATTAGCTATGAAATTCGATTTTATGCATCATAGGACAGAACCTGTTACGAACTCCTGCATCCGCTATATGTGCATGGGTTGGGTTCACATAAATGTCTTGAGATTCTAATTTTTAAATCTCTCTACATATGTATAAGTTCATATGGTTCGATTTTTCCCTTTGGATATAGCAGGAGCTTTGGCGTTGTGAGTCATTCTCATTCAGTTGACAAATATTTAATTTTACTCATTCTATAATCTTATTTTTTTATTTTCAGTCACCAATTAAGTTCATATAAACTTTATTCTTTTTCACATCTTTTTTAGGATACACAATATTATTGTAAGACAGTGTAAAATTATATTTCTATCTGATTGATGGTGTAAACACATTCTGTTTCACTAACTACATAGTGATTTTGTGTTGCTCCAGGATTTTTTTTATCACCTCTTCATTGGGAAAAGTTCAGAACAATAATGAAGTTTGTTGGATAGTTGGACTTCGATAAAGCTGTCAATGTTTTTCTGTTATGAGGTAAACTTTGTCACAGTATGTTGATGTGGATTACTGATTTTATTTCTATCTTTGTTGCTAATTGTGTTGTATGGTATTGTCCAATTTCTGAAAGTGGTATATCATGTGTACTGTCAACAGTCATAGGATTTCTTTGTTTCTTTTTTGTCCTTTTGTTCGCTTCACAAGAAATTAGTCATTTAAATGGGTAAAGGTAGATGAAATGTTAGCTCTTATCCATTGAATTGAATTTTCATGTCATCATTTAGTCATCCATAAAATCCCACGGCAAGCGCCGGGGAATCATCTAGTTTATCAGACTATTATGCCACTATCTTGGATATTTTTCACAACAGTGCTAGAGTCGCTAGCGAGTTAGACAACAGAATCATATGACCAGAATTTTCTCCGATACAATGTATAGGGGCGGGTAATCAGGCGCGGCAGTTATTTCTAATAGAAAGAGTTGCATATTATAAAAGCTTGTTCTACAATGAATCTACTAATATAATTTGTATATGATAAAATAGTTAATTCTGTGTTATTAACGGCCAAAAATAAAGACATCTGACTTTGATTAAATATAGAAATATTTATATTTTGGAATGGATGGAGTATCAACTATAACTTACATTGTTAGGATTGAGAAATAGGAATTGTTTGAAGTCATTAGCCATGATTATACAATGTTGCCCCAATTTTGGACTTGCTGTAGTGGAAATTAACTCAATGATAGTCACAAGAATCATCATATCAAACGCTTCAGGCATCTTGATATTGAAGGGAAAGATTCATGTTCCGGAAACAAAACGAACTACATTTTGTAAACTGGAATAACAATTCTTTTTTTTTTAGCTGTGTAGCTGCGGATAATAAAGATGTAAACTTAGCCGTGGCATACACCGTGCACCCGTGTGAATATAAAAGTAGCATTGTTCTTCAAAAATAAAACGAACATTATTTAGAGAAATGATATATTCCCTCCGTCCGAAAATTTGTGTCTTTTTTATTTTTAGAAATCATGTTTGACTATTCATATTATCCAAAAACTTTATGTAAATATTATTTATTTTGTTTTGAATTGTTTTATTTTTAGAAATACTTTAATAATGACTTATTTATTTTTATATTTATAAAAAAAGTTTAATAAGATGAGTGATCAAATGTGGTGTAAAAAATTAAAAAAACACTTATTTTGGGATGTTGGGAGTAAAAATTTGAATAATTGACATTTTTTTACGAAATCATGTTTGACTCTCGTGCCACCGAGGTTTACAAAACCATTCAAAACCAGCAAGTTAACTCGTTTGGTCCGGTTTCACCGATGGACCAGTTTTCATTTTAAAAATTTAAAAAATCTTAAAATACCAAAAACCAGCAAAATCGGTCGATAAACCGGTAAAACCGAGGAGTAAACTAGTGAAACCAGTGAAACTGAAAACCAATAAAACCAAAGAAACCGATCGATAAACCGGCGAAACCGCTCAGTTTACTGTAGCACTTAGTACAAATTTTGATTTTTCGATTTGAAACAGTTTTTGACTGATTTTCAAAGTTTTCATCAAACCGATCCAGACTGATTTTAGAGAGTTAAACAAAATCAAAACCCTGCATGCCACACGACGCTCTCGCCCTGCGCTTGCTGTGTTGTACTGTTGTGCTGTGCCATTGGGACTTCGCCCAATTGATTATGGATGATTCTGGCTGGGATGCGTATAAGTCGGCAAAATAGCATAATTAGGTTTGACCCTTGATTGCTACAGCTCAAGGCGTTTTAGTCACCAAAATTTAATGAATATTTGGTGGCTAGATGTCATTTTAAGTTGCAAAAGTAGTTATACTCGGATCAGGTTTTTAGTAACCAAGTGTGTAAAATATTTGTTACTAAAAGTAAATATATAGTGACTAAATTAATTGATAACTAAAATCTCAGGACCGGTCCCTAGAAACAACTTTTCCCTATGGAGTGGATGATAATTGTAGGGAAACATTCCCTTTTCCTGCAGCTTTTTATGTTTCCTAGGGAATGGAATCCTTTCTCTACAAAATTTTAAGTTCCCTAGGGATAGAGCAGGTGCCCACCCATTTCAAATTTTGTCCTAACTCTCATCTTCCCCATATTTTACTCTCCCCACACCTCTCTCTCAGCTGCTGGAGGTGGACAGCGCGTGCAGCGAGGGGGCGGTCCACAGCGGCGCTGGCAGCAATGGGCGCGGCGTTGGGGCTGCAGCGCGGCGACCTACGCGGTGCAGTGGCAGGTAGCGGCGCGGCACCAATGGCAAGAGGCGGCGACCCAAGTGGCGGCAGCATCGTTGCGTGGCGACCTGCGTGGTCCACAGTGGCGGGCTGCGGCAAGGGGCGACCTGCGTGATCTACAGTGGAGGGCAGAGGTGAGAGGTGGCCGGCAGGCAGTGGCGGACGCGGCGCGGCAGCGACGGCAATAGGAGGCGGCAGCGCGGTGACCTGTGTGGTCCAGCGGCGGGCAGCGGCGCGGCACCGACAGCAAGAGGCGGCAAGCCCGAGCAGCGGCAGCGTTGTCGCAACCTGAGTGGTCCACAGCGGCGGGCAGAGCCGATGGGTGGCCGACAGGCAGCGGCGGGTGCGGCGTGGCAGCGACGGCAAGAGGATGCGGTGGCCCGGCGACCTGCGCCATCCAGCGGCAGTCAGCAGCGTGGCACCAATGGCAAGAGGCGGTGACGGCACGGCAAACCTTGTGGCAAGGCGGTCAGGTGGCAGCGTGACGACAGGCGGCTGGCGGCGAGGAGCTGCGACCAGGATGCAGTGGGCAGTGGTGTCGCACCGACCGGCGAGCACCGGTGTCAGGCTTTTTATTTTTTTAATCGGGTCCACATGTTTTTCCTAAGAATCAATTTTGTAGGGAATGAAGATTTCCTACTATTACTTTTTTCACTGTAGAGTCATAGGGAATCTGTGCTTTCCCGATAACTTTTTCTCTATGAAACATTCTCTAATATGTTTCAACATCCATTTGTGATCTTCCACTGTCTCATCAATGTTTTTGGGCTCTATCAAAGACTCAAAAGAGAAATTCTCACAAGCAATATTAGCCGCATCATCATCATTAATATTATTAGTGTAGTTTGACTTATATTGATTTCTTCTAGTTTTTAACCCTGGAGAGGGACTCTCAATAATCAAGTCACTTTCATGATCTCAAAGAATGGGTTTGTTTCTCTTTGGAGCCTCTTGATGTGGTGCTTGCGGCGGAGAGACATCTTGAGCATCTTGCATAGCTTGCTCCTTGGAGATGACATGTCTTGTAGTTGGAGTAGAGAGCTGCAATCTTTTTCAATTCTTGATATTATTGTTGGACACGGTAGTGGTACCACTTGATGAAGGCGATCCTTGATTTCTTGGGGTAGCAGGCACTTGAGGAGGCTCTCTTGGTGCTCGTGCACTTTAAGATTTTTTCACTTGAGTTGTCCATGTAGTGTTCTCATGTTAGATCGTAGAGGAGTCTTCCGGTGGTGGTGTAGAAGAGTCATCTTCTCTTGATAGAACTTCTCCTACAGGCATCTTTCGCATTGCCTTCTCCAAGAGTTCATCATCATCTACATCACAACTATAAGATTCTTTGTTCTTTTGAAAACCATTAGTTTCATCAAATTGCACATCAGATGGTTGCATTGAAAACACAATAAGCTTTAGTGTTATCGCAATCCGAAGAGAAATTCAATGTCGGTCCTCTTCTCAAACTTACCAATCCTCTTCCTCTTTTTGAAGATATAGCATTTACATCTAAAGACCTGAAAATAGTCCACATTTGGTTTTCTTTTCACCAATAGCTCATAAGGGGTCTTCTTCAAGAGACGATGTAGATAAACCTAGTTTGAAGTATAGCATGCCGTGTTGATAGCTTCAACCCAAAACCTCTTCAGAGTCTCATACTCATTCAACATAGCTCTAGCAAGCGTGATAAGAGTCCGATTCTTTCTCTCCACAACACCATTTTTCTCCGAGGTGTATGTAGCCGAGAACTCATGCTTGATACCAAGATCATCACAATACTCTTCAATGATAGAGTTCTTAAACTCTGTCCCATTATCACTTCTAACCTTCTTTATCTTAGCTTCAAATTCATTTTGAGTTCTCTTAGCAAACTTTTTAAAATTGGTGATGGCTTGAGCTTTATCGTATAGAAAGATGGTCTATGTATAACGAGAGAAGTCATCAGTAATTATCATGCAATAGAGATTACCCCTAAAACTCTTGTAGATTGTTGGTCCAAAGATATCAATGTGAAGAGGCTCTAGAGGTCTTGATGTAGACATTATGGTCTTGCAAGAGTGGCCACTTGCTTTTCCGCTTGACATGCACTACATAACTTGTCCTTCTCAAGAGTGACATCTTAAATTCCGAGAATTAAGCCCTTCTTGGTGACCTTCTTCAATTGACCCATTTCAATATGAGCAAGCCTCCTATGCCATAACCATCCTTTACAGGACTTAGCAATAAGACAAGTTTGTAGCGCAACTTCACTTGAAGAAAAATCCACAATATAGAGATTGTTTGCCGAAACGCATTGAATGTGAGACCCAAGGACTTGTTGATTAATTCAGCACCCTTGTTAGTGAAGAACATGTGAAGCCAAGATCACACAATTGGGCCACCGAGAGAAGATTAAAGCTCAAAGATTCCACTAGCATGACATTAGAAATGGTCAAGTCATTAGAGATCGCAACTTTGCCTGGCCCCTTGATTCTTCCTTTGGAATTGTCTCTAAAAGTCACTTTGTCCTTATCCTTATCTTCTTTGATGGTGGTGAACATTTTATGATTGCCGGTCATATGTTGAGTGCAACCGCTATTAAGAACCCAATGTTTGCTACCATTCTTGTAGTTTACCTTGCTAGAAGCCATGAGACAAGAGGTGTTAGTATCCAAAATATTGCTAGAATCATCCATACTCACCTCAACAATGAGAGCAGCTTCCTTAGATGAACTTTGTTCTTTAGAGTGCTTGAGATGACTCTTCCATGTGTCAACCTTCTTCTTGTTTGATTCATCAAGAGTGATATGGCGTTTCTCACAAGAATTGATCCAACGTACAAGGTTATCAATGCGAATGCACAAATCTTTTGTAGCTTCATTAGGCAAAACAAAGATATCATCATACTCATCACATAGACCATCATAGGAATCCTCTAACAAACTACTAGCAATAGCATTATCATCAAGAAGTAAATGAGAGCTAGTAGAGGTAGAGTCGTAGCAAACCGATGGTTCAAGAGTGTGATGAGCATGCACTTAAATGATTTCACTTGAGGCGGAAGCATCTAGATCATCCTTCTTTGATGAAACTTCATGAGATACACAAGAGCTAGCAATCTTGCTTGAGAGGAACTGCTTGATGGATTCATCATGAGAAACCTTAAGTGCTCCTTCAAAAGAGTTAATCTTTTCAACTAGATCATGCAATTGTAGCAAGGTAGCACCTATAGATTCACCATCAAAAGTGCCAAAGTGAGTGTAGGCATCAATAAGCTCAAGATAAATGTAGTTTTCATTCATGATAACACTTAAAGAGTTGCTAGATGAAGAGTTTGAAGAGTTGTTCATGTTAGCATTTGAATTCTCCGATTTTGTGGTATATAGTTAGCTTAGCAAGCGATTCTTCCATGAGCCACTACCGGACCTCAATGAAGAACTTGTCTCCATCACTCCCGATCACTTCTCAAAGACGGTTAAGCCCAAAATTGAGCACTTAGCTCTGATACCACTTGAAAGGATCAAGTGACCGAGAAGGAGAGTTGAATTGCGCACTTACACTACTAAATTGATTTCCTACTCTTTCTAAAATCTAGCAAAACTAGCAAGCAACTCCTAGCAAGTAAGAGCTAAGGAAGAGTAAGACAAGCTAAAACACAACTTATCAAGATAGTAAGCAACTTGGCACGAGAGCCGCTAGGAGAAGCGACTAAACAACCTATCACACTACTCACAAGAATATAAATGCTGTAAGTAAAGAGAAGGTTGATAGAGATGATCAGTGATTTTTCCCGAGGTAACGAAAGGATGGCGCCTTCTCCTAATTCTCGTTGAATCACTCCCGTCAGAGCCTTGGTTCCACCCATCATTCCTGAAACGATGCTCACAAGAGTACGTTTCACTCTCGGAGTGAAGACACCAGCGGCTCGGCTGTAGCAAACAATACCCAAGCGCGAGAGCAAGCCTCAAAGCCTCGAGCACTCACTCTTGGTGTCTCTTTCGAGCGAAGGATCCAGAACCGCATACAAACTTGATGTCATCTTCCACAAGGCTTCGAAAGCTCGGACAACAACGCCTAACCGGTCTAGGCTACCAAGCGTAACAAGCCGAAGACACTCCTCTTAGTCTCACAAGCTCTAGGAATGTATGGATGCTCTTTGCTACTCTTCACAAGCACCCAAGATCTCATTAGATGCTATCTTGTGCTCCGCTTTTGCTCTTGAAACTGATCTCCAACTGTTCTGACCGCGAGCAAGCTCCACAAAAGCTCCCTCAACGGTTTAAATAGGCCTCAAGCCCTGAAACAACTGTTCAGAGCTGTTGCCAAAAAGCTGTCTGCTTTTTGCAGTCACCGGACTGTCTGGTGACTAGGACTACCGGACTGTCCGGCGACTCGTGGTCTTCATTTGATAGAAAAACAACCTCTCTAGAACCTATTTCATGTGACACCAGACTATTCGGTTCATGCCATCACCGGATTGTTCGGTGAACTTCTCTTTTGGACTTCCAGAGAACCTCTTCTGGACACCTCCTTCAGGGCTCATCGGACTGTCCGGTCTCTGAACGACAGACTGTCCGGTGACTCTTTCTGTTGACTCCAGAGAGCACCTCTCTCTGGACTTCAAGCTCCTGCACCACCGGATGGTCCGGTGACTCCCGTCAGACAGTTTGGTAACCTTCTGTCTTCAGCTCCCAGAAAACATCTTCCCTGGACTTCTGGCTTCGACCCTCACCAGACTGTCTGGTGACACCGACGAACTGTTCGATCTCTACAGCTGCTGGAACTTGACTGCTTCAAGATCCTAATGCTTCTGGCTGCAACTCTTGACATCTTCAAGCTTTCACTGATCACTCAAGTGCCTCAGAGAACCTAGAGCATCCATACACCCTAATTCCTATAAGACCGAGACAAGTGACTCGACCCCCTCTTAATAGTACCTATCTTTCCTATAGACACAAGGCCTAAAAATTAAGCCACACACGGCTCTAGAACATCCTTAGCCTTGGACCAGCTCCCTCCTTGGAAACATGTCGGAGACTTGAACAACCTTGAAGCAATCAACTCGAAGAAGTGTAGAATAGTGTTGATAAACCTGCATCTAAAGAGTTAGTTTATGATTCTCATTCAATCACCAAAATCATTTATACCTTTGAGGGGCTTCAATGGTCATAAAGCTAACACCAGCCCTTCGCTCGCCACCGTCATTCGCTCCTCCATGCGCTATTGTGCCAATCTGTGGTAGCCTTCGAGCGGTCATGCCAGTCCATCGCCCACTACAAGAGAATTGGTTTGTAGAGGCATATTTTTTATGTATACTAGAGGCGTAATTATATTGTCTCAAGACAATCATAGTGGCAACTTAAAAAATGCCTCATAAGTGCCTTCTTATGCATTGTCTCTAAAAACATAGCGACATTTTAGTGAATTGACTCTACCAAATTAAAGGCATTATTTTAAGACATATTGCTCTGCCTCTGCAAATATAGAGACATCTTTAACTTATGAAAAATTCATGCTTGTGAATCCTTGAAGTCAAGACCTCATAGAGAATAACTTATTGAGCCTTGCTAGCTAACTCAACCACACATCACAACATGTTTATGTTTGAAGTATTATTCTTATTAGTTACCAGCAAACTACTCAAACCTCTAAGTATGCACAAAATGCCTCTAATAATGTCTCTACAGACATAGTCATTTTTAACTAGTCACAAAATAGTGCCTCTATGTTCATTATATGTGGAACCTCTATGAATGCCTCAAAGTATGCCTCTATTGTTCATAAAGGCACTTTTTTCAAGAGACACATGTTAAAGTGTCACAAAAATATGCCTCTATAATATATATAGACACAAATTAAATAATGCCTATAGATAAATGCCTCTACATGCCAGCTTTCTTGTAGTGACCATCTGCATGCAGCCGCCCGTGTGTTGCTCTGCCCACCACCGCCGCCGCTTGCCACTGTCTCTCGCACCTGTCTGCGCCGCCTGCCGGCTCACCACCGCTGCTCGATGCCCCCTACCGGCCCGTTGGAGCCGCTCGCCGAGCCGTCTGCGTCATCCTGCTGCCTCGTTGCCGTCGCTCGATGCCCTCGCCTGCCTCCGTCCTAGCCGGCCTGCTGCTGCCACTTGCCGCTGCCCCTGCCTACTGCCATGGCGGCCGCCCTCTGCGCTGGGATCCCTGCCGCCGCTCCTGCCGCGTGCCTGTTGCCCCCTGTCGTGGTCCACCGCGCACCCGTAGATGCCGCCAGCTTCGCTCCTACTGTTGCTGCACCACCGGCCCATGTGAGAGAGGAGAGAGGCTGAGAGAGAAAGAGAGAAAAAAGGGAGATGGCGACGGGGAGGAGTGGAAGAGATTTAAGAGGGAGAGAGTACAGAGAATTGGAAAATTTTGAACTGGGATACGGACCGATTTCCCTAGGAAAGATGAATACCATAGGGAAAGTATTAGATTTCCCTAGGATCCTTGTAACCTACCGTTTTCCAATCTACTCTAGGAAAATATTTTCATAGGGTGCCAAATAAACCCTAGGGAACAAATGAGTTTCCTAGGGGAACCTGTGGATTCTAGTAGTGCATGGCATGGTGGCACGGCGCGAGCTCCACCTATGGCGGCGCAGCACGAGATCCACCCTGTGTGGTGTGGCGTTAATTCTGTCGCTGACGGGCGCAGAGCCTAAAGCCGGATGCCCACTGGGCTCGAGGTCGGCATGGAGAACAGGAAGAAGGACGATGATACCTAGTACTCCCAAGCAACGTCAAACACCTCACAGGTTTCTCCAAAAACTTTCCTTCCAAACATCTAAACTTGGCATATCTGAAACCCTGATTTTTCCAAAAAGCAGAAAAGCAGCATCTCCCTGAAATAGGTCCTATATTTCTTAAGGTGTGTTTGGTTGAGCTGTGAGCTGTGAAAAAACTGTTGTAGAATATGAGCTGTGAGAAAGCTAAAAGCCCGTTTGGCTTAAAGCAGCTATGAGGTTGTGAAACTGCACGACAATTTATATAAAATTGATTATATATATAATTATAATATATAATATTATATATTACAAATATAATGTGATTTATATTATAATGATATAATTATAGTTATATTACATAATTATAATTATATAATAAAAGTATAATTATATGTAATTAATTGTATTGCATAATTCTAATTATATATTACATAATTGAAACTATAGTAATAGAGTTCCGCTAAGGTAGACCATCTCTCATTCTTTCACCTCCTATGAGGTGAAACCTCGAATCAATCTGAACCGTCAAATTTTAAAAGAAAAAAAACAGTCCATACGATGTCTCCGACGAAATTTCCTTCCATGGAGCAATTTCCTTCCTGATATGGCATTTATTTCCAAAATAGTCACTTACCTAATATACAACACATGCACCTTTCTATAACTTATTGATTCCCTTCCAATTTAAATATTATAGCAATTATTAATTATTTGAGTGCTTTTACCTCCTAAGAGGTAAAAGAACTATTTCTTTCTCGAGATCTGTGTAAATGGACGGCTCATGTTCATTTGGGTCTACCGTAGAATTTGCCTAGTAATATATAATTATAATTATATATATTATAATTATGTAATTATATATTACATAATTTTAACTATAATAATATATAATTATAATTATATTATATAATTACAATTATGTATTATATATAGTTATGATTATATTATATAATCATAATTATATAATGTAATTATAATTATATAACTATAATATATATAAACCAGCGCCCACAGTCAGCAAAATCAAGTACAAACATACTTTTGCTTTTGTACTAGGAGAAAGTTGTTTTCTCAAAAGAACTTTTATAAAAGTTCAACCTTTTGGTTGGGCTTTTGGCTTTTGCCAAAAGTCACCCGACCAAAGGCACCCTTAGCTCTTCACCATACATAATAAGTAGGGCATGGTTGGATTGTGCAGGTTAGCTTATGGATCTTAACAGTTCAAAGGCTACTATAGGTCTTTGTCTTGAGCAGCCAAGATTGCATGCACTCACACAATGTCACACCTGATTTTAAAGCCAAAACCAAGTCCTCTTTTATGTGTGCCCGTTATTAAAGTCTCATACATAAAGCGACTTCATTAATGGTAAGACAGAACAATGTCTCGATTACACAGAGAATTAACCTATTACAAGAGTGAAACAAAAGTCTTAGAATAAAGATTACAAACTAAATGCAGCCGAAAAGTAAACTAAGTGCAACAAAGGCTTCCACGTGCAGTCGACTGGAGAGATGGTAGACTTCAGCTCCTGAGTATTCAACGTCTTTCCAAACTTCTTGTTCAACTGAGCAGCACTTATAAAGACAAGGTTGAGTACGGGATGTACCCAACAAGTGTAAAAAAAGATGACATGTGACAAAAGCAATAAAAGACTATGTATGATTCCTTTGCATAAAACTTGCCGTAGAGACACACACCTAGTAAGCACCTATTTGCTAAGTGATTATCATCGTCATATCAACAAAAGTGCGTACAAGATACATGCCTACAAGACAAATATATCGACCGATCACAGTTTACCAACTAGACCAAACCATAACCTATCTAACTAATCATGCGAGGGGCCATGTATTGCTCATGACCACGAGCATGGCTGTCAAGATAATTTTCACTCTGCAATGTTGTACACATTCACCATGAAAAGTAATTTCATCCCCACACTTCCTTAGGTGCGAAGGCTAGGAGATCACTTCAAAGCATTCCACAGCTTCCTCCAACTTGTACATGATCACTAAGCTTTCACCCGCTAGGAAGTAATCCTTACCTAGGAGGCCCTCTCTTGTGCCAAATAGTTCCCGGGAGTACACACTCACGTCCCCACACATTTCTCTCCAGGTAGATATAGGTGTACCCTGCTTTCTTCGCTCCATCGGTAGGCACACACACAACTGATCTCTACCACTTACTACACCAGGCCGCACCCATTTTTGGCTCGTGGTTGCATGATTGATGGGTGGTTGCTGCACAAATTAATCCTTAGATTTGGGTGATTAGCATACCAAGGGATAGTGCTACTAACCCCACACATATCCCTACACTAACCAGATCACCCAAATCCTTAATTTTCATGTTGCTATTAAATAACCCTTTAATTCTCATTAAGCAAGTTTATTAATTAATCAAGTTTAATATTCACCCAACCCGAAAAGTGCAAGCTAATCATTTAATGTACACACGAGAAAGGTAAACTAGGGTGACACATAGTACGGAAAGAAAAGGTAGAAACCCTAATCATCGGGACGCATTCAATTTGACCCAAGCTTGAAAAGCTAAAGATAGATTTTTTATAAAATAGGCACAAAATAATTAAGGACACATGCGATTTTGCTGTGAAGAATAATACTCGACGGTCTCGAAGTCCTGCTGCTAGAAATCCTCATACTGCAGGTCCAGAACATACTCACCTAAGCATACAAGCACAAAACAATCAATCACATGCATACATTTGTGTTGCTGCGTTCGTTTTGGCGCAAGTTTTGCTAAATTCGAAGCTACGATTGAAAAGTTATGAGGTTTTGAAGGTTTCAGGGACTAAATTATAATTAAAATTTAAGTTCTGAGGACTTTTCTTAGAACAAAAAATTAGAATTATTATAATTATTTGTATCAATAATATTACTATTATTAATTATTTTATTATTAATATTATTATAAGAGTATGGTTAATATTATTATTATGATTATTAACATTAATATTAATATTATTCTTAATTGGCTAATATGTAACTTATTGTCCCTAATTTATATTTATTTTTATTTAAGAGCTGTTGACATCAGCATGATTTCATGCTGATGCAGTACAGGGAATTTGATTTATTTTTGTGCAGAAATCATGGATTGATCTGGATTGTTGGATTTAAATTTAATGACTTGGATTTTGTATAGGTCAAAAGGGATGGTTGATCTAATCTGGGCCGCCGCTCCAGATCGGACTGACCAGGCGGCCATTGTCCAGCGGCGGCGGCTCCATAATAGCTCACCGTAGAGGATAGGGACGGTGCATCAGAGGCTCAAAACTCATCGGGAAGCGGCTCAAAACGATGGAGACAATGAGGGAAACCTCATCTTGGGTTGATGTCACCGGAATGCATTTGGATATTGGAGTGTGTCAGTGGGTGGCAGTGGCAAGCTTCGGCAGTGACGAGTGCGGCGTCTGGGCGGTGAAACTCGATGGGAATGTTTCCTTCAGAGGTGGTGTGGCTAGAGCATCGACGGCATGAGACTCTTAGGCACTGGAACGGCTCCTACTGGCGGTGGCGTGGAGGCTATGGAAGCTCGAGATAGATGATAGAGAGGCTAGGGAGGTGGGGATTATATAGGACAAGGGGGCGGCCGAGTCGGGGACGAGGTTGGTAGGGGATTGGGACGATGTTCCATGTATTGCGGACTTGGTTCTAGCGGATAAGGGTGGTGGCTGGTTAGAAACCAGACAGAGGATGGGGATGACACGCTCTACTGCGCAGCCTAGATTCCCACCGCTGGCGCCAGCTATACCACATCCCCAATTCATCGCCCCCTCTCACAGGGCATCCTCTCTCCATGCACTGCATTCCGGCCCTATCCATTGTTAGCTTTATGACCTTTGAAGTCCCCTAAAATGTATGAATTGATTTTGGTGATTGAATGAACAACCATAGATAACAGTTATGATTGTAGGTACCACCTCGTTAATTTTACATCAACATGGTGGACTTGCTAGGTGGATGAAAAGGACGAACCCTAGAATTGGAGTTTTCGGCCGTCAAAGGACTAAGGCTAAGGACTACTTAGAGAGTCCATAGAAATGCCGATACTATTAAGGGGGGTAAGGTCATTTGTCTCCTGTCATACAAGTGTTAGAGAGTGTGAATACTCCGTAGATCCTTAGAAAGCACTAAAGATAGCAGAGGAAGCGAAGACGAAGACGGAAGATCAGATTCAGTCAAAGATAGAGTAATCGGACAGTACGGTGAGGTCAGGGGACAGTATGGTGAGCCAGGACTTTGGAGTCCAGGGAGAGGTTCTCTCTGGAGTTGCTACAGAGAAGACACCAGATAGTCCAGTGTTGCAGTTACCGGATAGTCCGGTGAGATCGAAGCTAAAGCCCAGAGAAGATGTCTCCAAGGATCCAAAAGTGAAAGTCACCGGACAGTCCGATGAAGGTATGCACAGGATAGTCTAGTGTCCTATGGAATGGATTCTAGAGATGGTGTTTCCCTGGCAGAGGAGGAAAAATGGTCACCGAACAGTCTAGTGGTCCAGTCACCGGACAGTCCGGTGATTGCATAAAGCAGTCACCTTTTTGACATCACGTCCCAACGGTTATTTCTGGGCTTGGAGCCCATTTAAACCGTGGAGGAGACGTTTTCCTCTGTGTCCTTGATCAAAATTGCTGGAGTCAAGTTGTGAAAGGCCAAGGGACAGCATCAAGAGAGCACATTGCAAGATTGTAGATCTTTGGTGCTAGTAGTTAACAGATAGGGAGCATTCATACACTTCTAGAGCTTGTAGGATTTGAGAGGAGTGATCTTTTTCTATTACTCTATGTGTGAGCAGCCTAGACAGCCTAAGAGTCGGTGATTGAGCTTTCGAAAAGATTGTGAAAGACGTCACTAGGTTTGTACGCGGTTTCAGGTCCCTCGATCAAAAGAGATACCAAGAGGGAGCGCCGGAACCTTGGAGGCTTGCTCTAGCGCTTGGGTATTGTGTGCGACAGCCGGGCCACCGGTGACTTCACTCCGGGAGTGAAGCGTACCCTTGTGAGCATTGTTCTGAGAACAACGGGAAAAACCAAGACTCAGATGGGAGTGGTTCAACAAGGATTAGAGGAAGACGCCTACCTTCCGATACCTCAGGAAAAAATCACTTAGCATTCTCTATCTCACTCTCTTAACTTACCGTATTTACTTACTGTTTGAGTGGTGTGATAGGTTGTTCTTTGATTCCTCTTGGTGGCTATTGTGCTAGTGCTTGCTTGTTGCTATTCTCATTCCACTAGCATTGTTAGAGGTCTTGGCCTATTAGAATTATTTAGGTTTGCTTCCGTTGTGATCAAGTCTTATAGTTTAAGTTTGTAGCAAAATTAGTGCTATAAGTCCACCGATTCAACCCCTCTTCTCGGTGTCTTTGATCTTTACAAGAGGTATCGCAGCCAAGTGCTCATCTTCGTGCTTCACCGCCTTGACTAAGGATGCCGAACGGGATGGAGACTCCGTCCGTATTCGATGGGGACGATTATTCGTATTAGACAGCTCGCATGCAAGTCTATATGAGTCAATCGATGGGAAAGCGTGGTATGTTACTAAAAATGCTACGAATGAAAATGAGAGATTTGATATCATTTTCATTAAATTCAATGCTAAGGCCAAGAATGCTATGTTTGGATGCATGTCTAAAAATGTCTTCTCTAGAATTAATGCATCTTCTACCGCGCATGATATTTGATTTCAATTGCAAAACATCCATGAGGGCTCCTCCGAGGCCAAAGAAGAGCATTACTATATTCTTAAGAACAAATATGATTCCATCATCACCACATGAAAAAGCTAATGATATTTATTCTCGCTTGCATGTAGTGGTGGAGGAGATCAACGCCTTGGGCCTCAAGAACAAAATTGATGATGTTGAGATCATGAGAAAGCTCTTGAGGATGTTGCCACCAAGCTACAACTTCATCGTCACGTGTATCTTTCAAGCCAACTTGGCTAGTCTCACCGTTGATGTTATGCTCGGCAAGCTTATGGCCTATGAGGGATACATGTTGGGCAGCTCCATCGACTCTTAATTGCCCAAGAATCTTGCCCTTCAAGTTCATCAAGAATCTCTCAATGGTAAGAACAAGAAGAAGAAGGTGGAGGAAGATGAGGATGAGGAGAGTGATAATGAGGACCTTGCGCTCTTGATGAAGAAGCTATTTTGTAAAAAAAGACCCTCATCTTGCAAGAGGAACTCCGGGTGTTTCAATTGTGGCAAGAAAGGCCATTTCAGTAAGGAGTGTTCCAAGCCCAAGAAGGAGAGCAAGAAGGAAGCCTTCAGTGAGAGTGATGATGAAGAATACAAGCCAAAGAGGAAATTCAAAAAAAAGTTCTTTGTCAAGGAGAGCAAGAGCAAGGAGAAGAAGAAGTCCCCGCACGGGCTTATATTGTTGGTGAGTGGCAAGCCACCGATGATGATTCGGACTCTTTATCTTCAAGTGAAGAAGATCTTGCGGGTATTGCCATGACAAGCTCCACCAATGTGCTCCCACCACCTCCACTTTGCTTGATGGCCCGAAGTTGTGGGGGCTTCATTGATGAAGATGATGATCTTGAGAAAGAAGAGAGCTATGATGATGAAGATGATGGACCGAGCTACAATGATCTTGTCCTCTTCCTTGAGAAGGCCAACAAGACCATAATTAAAAAGACCAAGAAGATCGAGTTGGTGACCAAGGAGCATGAGGTGGTGGCCAAGAAGATCATCTATTTTGAAGGAATACACGAAGCTCAAGGAGGAGAGAGGCTGTGATGGATGCATTCTAGCGGCTTACTAGAAGAAGGCAAATCATAATTACAAAGGCTTAGGATCATATTATCATATCCTTCCTCTGTCAACATCATTGGCAACTAAGATGAGATAGCCGAATGGATAGTCCTGCTCATAGCGGATGACTACTATTGTGTTGCCTTGATAGTCACCGCTCCAAGGATTTTCCCAACGTGAGCGAGCCTAAGATTATGCCTAACGCTAACTTTTTCATGAGCATGTGCACTACAAGATTTTTAGGGACAAGGATAGAAAAGTGAAGGCCAAGCTGCTCGTACCGCCAAATGACAAAAGGGCAATCAAAAAGATATGGGTCTCCAAGATGATTGTGGACCGAGAGAGGAAGCCTAAACTCTCTTGGGTTCCAAAAAGAAGTGAGCGGGCCTAGGTGGTGGACCGTGGAGTGAATTGAAGATTCTTGAAGTCCACCACACGTCGATCGAGCTACAACGCCAATCTACTCTTCAAGAAAGTTATTTTTGTACATAGTAGAGTAGGTTTCTTTTCTCGCATTGCATGGTAGTTAGGACTCCTCCGTTGACTAGATGTTTGCATTATCATGCATCATATGTAAAAAGATAAAAGAAAAGAACAAAAAATTAGATCGGTGCCTAACCGATTTGAGATATCCATATGTATGGGGGAAGAGCTTCAGAAGGTGGTTTGACTATCTCAAGGCAAAGCCACGGGCATATGGTGAATAAGCTTGAGATGAGTTAATTTGGCACCGAATAGGTTTCTTTATGCAATGTCTTTAATTTGCTTGCATCTATATAACATGCTCTAAATTCTTTGGCATTAGACTAGCTTGTTTGCATGCATTGCATATAGGAACCACGGAGGAGGCGTGTTACTATATGGAAAAAATGACTACATTGTCTATATGGATTCATATACTCCACAAAGAGTAACCAAAGTAATTGTTGAGCTTCATGCCCATTGAACCATGTGCTAAACGGTCTCTAACATCTATTTATGTGGATCGTGAACTAAGGGTTTATACATTTTCTTTTTGGAGCCTCTTTCTCGCTTTGGTTTTTATCGCACGATCTTAACTGCGATTTGCAAAAATGCTAAACTCTTCGTGAGTTATCTATTCACAAAGGAGTGTTTGAGAGTTCTCTTTCTAGACTAGTGTGGTGTTTATTTGGTTTCTTAGTGAGGAACTTAAAGTCTAGAAAGAATTCCTTGATTCTGCAATTCTTTGAGGTCTTCGGACATTCCGGCGCCTTCACCAAACAGTACGGTGATTGTATCTTTGAAGCGAGTGACCTGCAGATTTGGACAGTCACCGGATATTCCGTCAGGTTCATCGGACAGTCCAGTGATTAAAAGATGAAGTGGTTGCTTCTCTCGAATCAGAATTCTCTAGACACCAGACAGTTCAAACTTTTATAGTCACTGGACAAATTTTGAGGACTGGACAATCCGGTGTTTGGCATTTTCGGCAAAATCTCGGCCATCCATTTTACTTGCGATCAAATCTGGCAGTGATTTGATTTTTATCTATTCGCACGAGTGCTTCGTCTCTTGCTCCAAAAACTCGTGCGCCCAACCGCCGATCGTTATTTCGTCCGCTGCAGTTGCTGCTGTAGCTCGCCGTTGAGCCACCGAGCGCCTCCACCGACATGCCCTTGCACCACCTGCCTCCGGCCGCCTCCAACTCTGCGCTTGCAGCCCTGCACCGGCCTGCTCCTCCGCGCTGCCCCGAGCTCGCTTTGCGCGTCCAAGCCCTAGCGCCGCCGCCACCTTTGCTCACGCTGCCGTGTCGCACCACCACCAGCTGTTTCACCATCGAGCCTCACTCCAGTGCGTGCCGCCCATTGCTAGCTCCACCTCACAATGTGCTTCTACTATCCATCACCCGCATTCCTCCGTAACCCTCGTGGGGTTTTCATCGTGGGGTGATCGGTTGATCTTTTCGCGATATCTTCGGGGTATCGTGTTCTATCACGTCTATTTCATCAGAAATGCTCCGCATGCCTTGTTTGTTAATTAATTGCAAAAATTGGTATAAATTGCTTAAAAGTCTCACCTTTTATTGTCAATTGACGTGATTAGTTAACAAATTCCCATACTCATATTGAGGTCATCTCTTGCATATTTTGATATGTCATTGAATCTCCTATCGCTAGTGTCACAATTTGGATGCATTGCTATTATATGAATTGTGGTATTAGTCTATCGATATCACCGTTGCACTTATTTGCTTTTAATTGATTGGTGATATGTCCTTGATTCCACCGCTAGGACTTTATTTAGAGACGCTCATCTTTTGTGCTTACAACTTATATTTTATTCCTATATGCTGCAGTGATAGTTGGACAGTGGGTCAGGACAGGACAGAGTCAGCGGGAATTCAGTGGTTTCTGTGGCAGTCTAGATCTATCTTGGACGGGTTAAGAGCCAAGCTCTTAATCCTATCTTGTGCAATGTCAGCTGGTCAGTAGTTCTTGCAGTTGTCTTTCCGATAGTTGACAATATGGGCAGGCAAAGACCGAGTTCTGAGGAGAAAGGGAAGAGCAAGGCAGTTGAGCCGGAGAAGAAGAAGGAGAAGCAGAGAACAGGTGACCTTGAGTGGGACAGAGCCTTAGCTGCTGCAGATGTGGATGTGCCTCCACACAGGAGGTCAGGTACGCTGAGGATTAGAGGGTCTGAGTCCTAAGGGGAGTTGAGAAGATTGACCCGTCACAGAGTGGTGACCACTCCTCTAGTTGCGGAGGTGTAGCCGCGAAGAGCTCCTGCCAGTAGGCAGTCAAGAACCGCGGAGGGAGAGGCAGCCTAGCGGAGTTCACAACAGAGGACACAGAGGTGCCCTCATCTGAGGACACAGACAGCCAGTGTGCATGTCTAGAGCTAAGAGAGCTCGCTGGGCCATGGGCAGGATTGCAGAGGTCGAGGTTGATTTGCTGAAGTTGAATGGCCCGGCCATCAAGGCCAAGAGAAGAGTGGACTTCATTGCTTGGGTCCCTGCTGGCAGACACGCAAATGTTAGTGAGTTCTGGACAGTTCTCCAGCGGAGGATATATGAGGCATACAAGAGACAGCTTGCCACTAAGGGCAAGAGCTCAGTGTTTGCTGCACATCGCCACTATTCTTTAGAGGCACTGAGCAGAGGAGCTGGAGTTGACATGGAGAAGCATATTGCCTATCTATCTGGTCTTTCTGATTTGGTCACCCAGCCCCTGAGGTGTAGTGAGGACGTGGTGCTTGAATTTTACGCCTCACTGCGGATCTCCCCGGACCGCTGATATCTTTGGTTCATGTATAGAGGGGAGCCACACAGATTTCAGAGGACCGATGTCTTGTCTGCTCTAGAGTTTGTATCTTTAGAGACAAGGATCCACACTTTGGCCCATCTGGATTTCTCATCATCATTCAGGCCATTTTTAGGGATGTAGCCGAGTGATGAGAGGATGAGTGTTGCTTTCCCACCACCTCAAGGGGAGCACTACTCGAGGCACCCTCTGTGCTTGACATACGAGGCACGTATACTGAGAGGGTTGCTTGGGAGGTCGATAGCGCATCAAGCTAACAATAGAGAGCGAGTGATTATACTGCATCAGAGGCTGATATGTTTCCTGCTGAGGCACAAGGACTTTGATTTGACAAACTTGCTGCTAGCTCAGATGGAGGATGTGATATATGAGGGGATTTGTGCACGTCAGTTACCTTTTGCCCCCTACATATGCTGATGCTGAGGAGAGCATGTGTGATGACTGAGGAGGGGTACACAGCAACGTGAGAGATTACCACCTCTTTCAGGCCAGCAGAGCCATCCGACTCTAGGGTTCTACGGGTTTCTGTTTCTCAAAGCACCCTTGTAGGAGAGACCACAGCCGCAAAGGATGTTAAGACTGAGGCTCCGGAGGGTGCAACAGCGGGAGCTGAGAGCACTGAGGCTCCAGGTCAGGCCGAGACTTCGACCTCTCAGGCTAGACTAGATCCTGCACTAGCTGTCAGGTTGGATGTTATTCAAGCAAAGCAGACCGAGCAGAGGAGGTACTGAGAGGAGTAGGATGAGCCGATACACTGAGAGGGGGCCGAGTTTGAGAAGAGGATTCGACTCAAGTGCCTCTAGATTGAGGAGCAGCTTCGGATGGAGAGGGAGATTGGAGAGGAGAGGAGACGATAGGACAAGGAGTTTCGTGAGGGGTTGCAGCGCACTCTGTTGGAGATGGCAACGGCTATTTTGTATGTCTGCCTGCTTCAGAGCTATTCCAGTGTTTCTGACGACTACGCTACCGGGTCCTCTGCCTTCACAGCTCCAGCCTACTACACCTCAGCCTCAGTATTCTTCAGCGTCAGCCTTCACATTTGAGTTGCAGAGCCAGAGTCAGCAGCAGCAGCAGTCCACATTCTCTACACTGCTCTTAGCCCCACTTCACCGTTCGTACCTTTTGGGGCAGCCAACGCAGCTATGACTACTGGGGGAGTTAGTGTTTCTGTTACTTCTTCTCAGTTCTTACCAGTTTTCTCGTACTCTATGTCGGTGCTATTTGCTTCAGCTGAGCCGAGAGTGTTAGTACCGGCATTGGAGTCAGGAACGGCAGTGGGTAGTTCTTCGCTTGCTTTGAGAGTTCTGTCTTTCCAGGCTACCACTACTGAGTCAGCATTGACAGAGCCACCACCAGAGGCTTCAGTGATAGAGCTTGCAGTCACCATAGCTGAGCAGCACAGAGCTTCAGATGCAGATATCTTGGTTGAGGCTGGATTTTCACCGGAGGAGGCAGCTCAGGCCCTTACCAGTATGGATCAGCCAGTTTCAGTTGAGGGCAAGGAAGCATCCCGACGTCTTCTTCATGCCTGAGCGGTTTTGAGGATGTTGAGCAGCCAGGAGGAGACCAGTCAGCAGCGGCGGCTCAGCCAGCAGAGGAGCAGCCTCTGACCATCACTGCACCCAGCTCTTCAGCCGCGCAAGATTAGATCTTCTTAGGAGTTGGGAGAGAGACATGAGGTGTATCGTCTTGTGGGCTAGTTGTCTGGGGGGAGGAGGCCATGGATGGGTAGCTAGGGCTCTGGTTTTTTATTTGGCAGATTTCTTGGCTCTTATATGACATTTTGATAAGCTTGTATTTCATTTGACTCTTTTAGCTCATTGGAATGCACTTGGTCTTGGACTAATTCTGGGGATTCATTGTGTATGGCTCTTAATGCTTTATCTGTTTTGCAAGTTCCTTTATACACATGTGCTCCCGTTATCTCTATCGTGCATCTTCTTTGTCAAACTAGCGTCCTCCCTCTCTATATGCTTTCTTGGTGTCATCTTTTTGTTGATTAGATGAAAAAGGGAGAGAGAGCTATCAAATAGGGGAGAGCCAGAGGAGAGCGACGCTTTCTACCCATTACAAAGGAGGGAAACTCTTGCAAATTTTTCTGAGTCATCAAAGTACGGGGGTAAGTGTTGTTTTGAGATGCGTTTTATTCTCTATCTTCTTTCATCCCGTTTGAGCTGTTTGTGATTACTATGTTTGTCATTAATCACCAAAAAAGGGAGAGATTATTAGCTTCATGACCTTTGAAGTCATCTAAAAGGTATGAATTGGTTTTGTTGATTGAATAAATAACTATAGGTAACGGTTGTGATTATAGATACCACCTCGCTAATTTTACATCAACATGGTAGGCTTCCTCAATGGATGACAAGGACAAACCCAAGAAGAGGAGTTTTCGGGCGTCGGATGACCAAAGCTAAGGACTAGCTAGAGAGTCCATAGGAACAGTGGTACTTTTAAGGGGGATAACATCATTTGTCTCCTGTCATATAAGTGTTAGAGGGTGTGAATGCTCTTTAGATCCTCAGAAAACACTAAAGATAGCAGAGGAAGCGAAGACAAAGACCGAAGATCGAAGATCAGATTCAGTTGAAGACAGAGTCACCGCACATTACGGTGAGCCAGGACTTCGGAGTCCAAAGAGAGGTTCTCTCTGGAGTTGCTGCAGAGGAGACACTGGACAATCCGGTGTTGCAGTCATCGGACAATCTAGTGAGATCGAAGCTAAAGTCCAGATAAGATATCTCTAGGGATCCAAAAGTGAAAGTCATTGAACAGTTCGATGAAAGTATACATTGGAGAGTCCGGTGTCCTATGAAATGGATTCCAGAGTGGGTTTTTCCCTGGCCGAGGAGGAAGAAGGGTCACCAGACAGTCCGATGGTTCAGTCACTGGACAGTCCGGTGATTGCATAAAGCAGTCAGCTTTATGACATCACATCCCAACGGTTGTTTCTGGGCTTGGAGCCTATTTAAACCGTAGAGGGGACAATTTGTTTTGTGTCCTTAATCAGAATTGCTGGAGCCAAGTTGTGAGAGGCCTAAGGGACAGCGCCAAAAGAGCACATTGAAGGATTGAAGATCTTTGGTGCCAGTAGGAGGGTGATAGGGAGCATTCATAAACTTCTAGAGCTTGTAGGTATAACATCTTGCATTTTATCAAGTTAAAGGAGTAAAAATTTACATGAATAATTTGAAAATTAAATTCAAGCTCGAAAGAGATTCAAGAAAATCCCGTAATAATTCAAATTTTTAATTTAATTTAAAATCCAAACGAGGGTTCAAACTTTCAACAAGAGTGTTTGAAATGTGGTAAAAACAAAAAAAAATTGTGGATTCAAATTGATCTTAGGTTGAAAAATGGTAAAAGTTTAATGACACTTTATCAACTCAAAAAATAAGGACCGCACTGAAATTTCATTTCTAAACACCTAGCTGTTTTCAAAGTTCCATAGAATTCAATTCTATTTCGAATCTCAACTTGACTGCAAAGTAAAAGTTATTCTTGTTGAGGTATTCTATCATCCTGCAAAGTTTCAACTTGTTCAGAGCTTAGGAAATAATTCTTATCGACCTCAGAACAGGGTTGACTGATCTGAAAGACAGCAGTTTCAAAAAATTGCTTATCAGTTAACCCCAGTCGAATCTCAATATTTTCCATCCCTTTTTGAGACGACTTGTGCATGGTATTCTTAGTGTAGAGCACTTGTCTAAGAACGATCTTGCCAAGTTTCAAACAATTGGGAGCTTGGGAGGTATTTCTTTCAGATCCTAGAATTTGGTTTAGTGATCTGTTGTCAGCAGAGTTCTTAGTCTTCTTATCAGTTAACCAAATTCGAAATTCAATATCTTTCATCCTACTTGGGAAACACCTGTGCATGTTGGTTATCTTGTAGATCACAGGGTGACGAAATGTTCTACCAAATTTCAACCCTTTTGGAGATCGTTTGCTAATACCGTTTCTGTTCCCAAAATGCCTAAGCATTAAGCCTGATATCCGCTTCCAGCAGATTTTTCCAACTATCCTTATCAATTGGCAATTTTCGAAATTCCATATCCTCCTCATTCTTTTGAAAAACCCTATGCATGTCGTCTATGTTGGAGAACATGTGTCACAGATCCATTCTACCAAGTTTTAA
Source organism: Zoysia matrella (assembly GCA_001602295.1). Classification (NCBI taxonomy): domain Eukaryota; kingdom Viridiplantae; phylum Streptophyta; class Magnoliopsida; order Poales; family Poaceae; genus Zoysia; species Zoysia matrella. The sequence goes on along the minus strand of BCLG01001470.1, from coordinate 50,131 downwards.
GTCAATCCGGGTTCATTTGGTCGTTTCGCTTTTGTCCCCAAAATGCTTAAGTATTAAGCTCGGCTGGACAGCTATTGACATGCGGGGCCCACCTGTCAGCCCCTCTATTCTTCCTGTTTATCTGGCCTCCACCACATCGACAGCATGCATCTCTTCCTTTTTCCCTCTTGCATGAACAGCCGGCCCTTGGTCTCTGCCTGGGAGCGACGCCACCCGGCCAACCCCAGCCCTCGTCTCCTCGACAGGGAGGTGCGGTATCCCGTCCTCCAGCCACCCGCGCCGCTGCTCCCTCACCCTCCCCGCTCGCGTGACCGGAATCGAAGTTTTCCCCAATTTTCGAAGTCTCAGACCACCGGCCGTTCTTCAACCAAAATCGGTGAGCTCCGTCAAGATCCTTTCGATTCTTCGCAGATGTGGCCTCCTCACTAACTTGCGCATCTCCATGTCCAAGATCGGGGTGAATCCTACAGCAGCTTGGTGGGATTTCGTGCTTCCTCGGCCGTCGCGCGCCTATACGGCGCCCCCTCACAGTGCACAGCCCTCTCCGCTCCTCCTCCAAGTCGACGACCTCTGTGCCGCTCTTCTCCTTGCTTCGGTGATTCTATAGGAACAAACGGCTCAGAGTTTCATTGACCGAGCTGTCTGCAGTACCATACCGAACGTCGTCAGGCCATCTTCCGGTGAGGACCTACCCTTGGTGACCCCTCCTGTGAACTCAGTGCGTCGAATGCATCGCTTGAATGCAAGAACCAGTCGGTTTAGCCGCCGGGAGGCTAACTCCGGCAAGCCACCGCCGCCTCCGGCCACCAGCACCATGGCTAGCTCCTGGAGCTCGTCCAAGATCTAATGTGACCATGGCCGGATCCTTTGTGGCGACCATGTGGTCTTCCGTGTGGCCTCAGCCCATTTCAATACTTCAAAACTTAGAAAATTCGCTATAAATTGTAGAAAAATCACAAAAATGCAAAATAAATTTTTCTTGGAATCCTTACGCTAATAGCTACACAACTTGTTCATTTCGTAACTTCATGCAATCATTTTTTTTATAAAATAAATCCAGAGAGTAACAATCATTTATAAATGCATTTCTCCATTTCCATTTATGTTTAAATTATGAAAATTGCATGCAGTCTCATCATAGCATATCATGACTTCTCACCAAGTTGCATATTCATTTTCTGAGTAATTTATTATAAATTACTTTATCTTGATTTAGTAGTGTTTTTATTTTAATGAACTAATTCCATAAAATAAGTACCGAAACTTGGCTGGAAAAATCTCTAATGCTAATACTAGTATGCAGTAACAATTACTTGGACTTTTTTTTTACCTTACATATATCCATGTTAAGAAATTTTGAAATGATAATCACATGTTAACTCAACGAATCTTGAATAGTCCATTTTTTATTATATTTTCCGCAATGTTCACATGTTTTTATTTGTGTCCAATACCCTTCTTATAGTAGTTTTACCACGTTAATAATTTGTTCATGCCTATCATATAAAATAAATTATCAGGTAGGTTCATGCATGCTTAATTAGAGAACATTACTGACATAAATTGACCTTAATACTCATCTTGCTTGCATGAATAATTCTTAACCTAATTTGATTTATAATTTATTTAGCACTATATTGTTGCTGAACCATCATATTACCCTAATTCCATTGACTTTGATTATTCCTTTCTTAATATTGAGGCTCAAGCAATTAACTAATTTCTTCTTGTAACTGATGAAGGGAATAATATAAATAAAAATAATTGAATTAACTTGCTTCTCATTTCTGCACAGCATCCTAGCATCCATCTCTTAAGTTCCTTGTAATCCATATCATTATTGTTTTGATTTCTATTCTGTTTCATTCATATGCACTCTGCATTCATTTAGGAAACGCAAATGAGGCTGATGCTCAGGACATCGCTGCTGGACCTGACTTTGTTGTTGAGTATGCTAACATTGCTCAAACCCAGGCAAGCCCCGTTGCATCCAACCCCTTTTTAAATATTTTCCTTTTACTCATTATAGTTTTTAGTTAGAACTGTTTGTGCATTAAGTTATAGGAGTTGGATGTACACCTTAGATGCATTTCCATTTAGTATCCTACGGGTTGAGAGTTTATATTTGTTACGATCACTCGATTATATGATATGCTTAAGTATTGAGTGACCGGTAGAAGTCGAGTGGTTGGAATCCGCTCGCAAGCTATAGGATTGGTCTCACATTGGATTGGGTTGTTGTTATCACCATAATAAAAGTTGAGATAGGACCGAGATTGGTCAAGAGCGGTAAGATATGGTTCATGTGTGCATTAGATCGGTCTGTGTTGATTAAGGACCAATCGTTGTGGCCCCGTTTATCAAGTTTGAACAGTACCAAGAACATGCTAGTAACCATGAGAACTAGTAAACCGTGGTAACTCAATTAACGTAGTCGTTGGACGATCCCCCACCCCTCTTCTGGTGATGATATTTGGGAGAGTGCACGGGCTAACCACGGATAGCCCCGAGGTGTGGTATTGTGTGGAAGATGTGTACTCGAGAGAAGTGAGACCCAGACCGGCTCTATGTTGTTGTTGTGAAAGGTTACCGTACGTGACTTTTTGGAGTGCACGTACGTCGTGTTACTTGGATTTCTCCTGCAGGATGTAAATCGATTCGAATCGTCGTCCCTCACGGTCATTGAGTACCACTTGTGATCACTGTCACATCGTAGTAAGAAGTGAATATTGGTGTTGTACATGCTGTTTTGCACTTTAATTAATTGTATGGAACCTTGTTTGTTTTAGCATAAGTTGCTCACATTTACTTTATGCAAGAACCCCAATTAACTTAGCTAAAAACTTGAAAGGACCAACTTTTAGTGCTGTTTTTATGCAAATACTCCAGCACCTTTGATCAGCCCTGATTCATGCTAGGAGTCGGTCTTAGAAGGTCAATTTGACGAGTAAGACTTGCTGAGTATTAGTTGCTCAGGGTTTGTTGTTTAAATTTTTGTTGCAGGTTTGCCTCATGCAGATTACTATGATTGTTGTGGCAAGGTGGTGTGGGAAGGTGAACCCCCAAAGGATTGGTCCATTGAGTGGGTTTCCGCATCACCATCCTCTAGCCAGGGGGATGAAATCAGGTTTATGGGCTGACATGGTTTCATTTTAAGTTATGTATCTTCGTGTTGTATCGCTTCCGCTATGTAATCGAATTTTGAACCTCTTTTGTGCACTCAACCAGATCCTAAGTTGTAATAATACTAAAATTCAGTTTGTCCTCTATTTTATATGTGCTTGTGTAGGTACTTTTGGACTCTCGCTTCGTCGAGTTGTCACCTGAGATTGATCCTGGATAGTAAACCCCTCATTTTGATGTGAGATGCTACATAGGGCTTGAGAGAAGTGATCTTTGCCTATTACTCTTGGTGTGGGAACCTAGACCTACTATGAGTCAGTGATCGAGCTTTCGAGGAGATTGTAAAACACGTCACCAAGTTTGTATTCGGTTTCGAGCTCCCCGCTCGAAAGGGACACCGAGAGAGTGTCCGAGCCTTAGAGGCTTGCTCTAGCGCTTTGGTATTGTGTGCGACAGCTGGGCTGCCGGTGACTTTACTCCGGGAGTGAAGCGCACCCTTGTGAGTATAGTTCCGAGAACGACGGGAGGAACCAAGACTCCTGCCGGTGACTTCACTCCGGGAGTGAAGCGCACCTTTGTGAGTATAGTTTCGAGAACGACGGGAGGAACCAAGACTCCGACAGAAGTGGTTCAACAAGAATTAGAGGAAGGCGCCTATCTTCCAAAACCTCAGGAAAAAATGACTGAGCATTCTCTATCTTGCTCTCTTTATTTACCGTTTATTTACCATATTTACTTACTGTTTAAGTAGTGTGATAGGTTGTTTTTTTATTCCTCTTGGTGGCTATCGTGCTAGTGCTTGCTTGTTGCTATTCTTATTCCTTTAGCATTGTTAGGGGTCTTGGCCTACTATAATTGTTTAGATTTTCTTTCGTTGTGATCGAGTCTTATAGTTTAAGTTCGTAGCGAAATTAGTGCTATAACTCCACCGATTCAACCCTCCTTCTCGGTGTTCTTGATCCTTACATCCACCCATAGGCTATCATGTGCACCAGGGATGAGGACTCGCTCTGGTACCTTGGGATCTGATTGTGCGCCAATGTCCTAACACCCAGGGTGCAAATTAACCTGTTGGCATGATTAATCACAGCCTCACTACTAATCAGGTAAGAATCACATGCACCCACCCTTCATTCCTTCCTTCCAACCTTCCTGTGTTTAGATGTCCTTGAAATGAAATTCTGATGCGCGTCAGTGCAGGTGTCGTTGGATTGTTCAGGAGGTGGTTGTATGAGAGGGGGGGGGGGGGGTGGCAGCAACGAGAGGGGATGACAGGAATGGATGAGGAAAGGGACATCACCGAATAAAGGGCTGACAACCCAGCTACCAACCGTATGACAGAATACTTGCAAGAGTAAATTACTTACCCCCCCCCCCCCCATCCTAGAAATTTATCCCTTATTTGTCCCCAACAAAGTCTTAATACCGTGTATACCCATATTTTAAAACTCAATCTCTTTTATGCACATCAGCTCCATTAGACTTAACGGCGTTATATTTGTTCAAATGACCAAAAGTACCCCCACCATCATCACTGGAATTAAAGACAAAAAAATAGAAAAATGACTATTGATTAATTAATCAATAATCAAGAAAATGAGAATTATTATTTATTTAGTTTAATTTTAGAGGAAAAAAGATGTCACTTTAAGCGTAAAATTGTCCATAGAGCAAAAAGATAACATCACTAACAGAAAAAGGATATAAAAGGGATACAGATTTGAGTTTTGGGTATAGCAGGGAAGTTGGTTCTAACGGGAACAAATAAGGGATAAGTTTCAATGATGGGGGGAAATAAGGGATTTACTCTACTTGCTATGGTAAGCCAATGGAATCTGCATCCATTCTTTCTGGCTTCATTCATACACTCTCCCCTAAGCAAAGCGACACATTCTATATTTCTATTAGAGTCTTTTTGAAATAGACCAAGTGATGTTGTTTCACCTCTTAACAGGTAAGACATGAATTTTTTCTCTTAGCCGTTGATTTATATAAGAAAACATGCCCTTAACCTATCAAAACTCACTAATTACTTTCCAAATTGAATTGTGTAGTAATTAATAATTATTGAAGAACTTTTACCACCTAGGAGGTAAAAGAACAATTTAAGCCTCGAGATTAGTGTAAATGAACTATCCACCTTCATTTTGGTCTATTTTAAATTCTGCCTTTTATTAGCAAGATGCACAATGTCTGCTTTAAAAATGACTTTGAATTACTTTGTTACTAGTGGTCCAGGGCTCCTGAGCTATGTGGCTTTTTTTTCTATTTTATCAATTTCACTGTGCTTTGGTTCATTTAACTATTATATGCCATTTTATTGTACTGGTTGTGCTGGCAGTATGATATTTGTTTTTTTCCTTACCCCAAGGTATTTCACGAATGCTTTTCTCCACAAATCTAATGCAAAACATAACAAAAACATGCTGGTAATCACATATAAATTCTCCCAACAACGCTCGGGAAATCAACTAGTTTAATTTATGAAAGGACCCATGGGCCAAGCCCATATACCACCCCTACTGTACAGGGGCAGAGCTAGACCTATTTGTATTGTCACATGACCCCCAACAAAACTGTTAAATCCGCAAGTAAATTCACATAATATTGAACAATCATCTAAATAGAACTGACCCGATGGTTTTCTTAGCAAGCTTTGCTACAGCTACCATAGGGAATGACAGAATCCATATAACATGGACCAACTGGTTTGGACAAAGATTCAACCATGGGCATTAATTTAGGAAGGAAAGGAGCAACAGTTTCTATGAACAAATGAGTTTTGGAATGAACCAGGCTTGAGCTTCAGTCTCTGCAATAGCTGTGGACGCTCAAGATTGGTATGAGAAACTGAACAATGAAGCAGAAAAACATGGCAGGGGTGTAAGCCTTGGAATGGGCTTTTTATTGTTGCTGGTCTCACCGTCAGATAAGATTGCAAGCATGGCACTGACGACTACACAGGAAGACATGGGCAGCCCGGAGCTCGGGACTGGTTAGGCAACAAGTGAGGTGGCCTCATGTGGACTGTTGCTGACATGGTGCCAAGCGGCCTGGTGGGGCTGACAGTAAGCGACGATGCTCTCTAGGTGGCCGTGCTCAGGCAACCTGTGTAGGGAACCTCTGTATAAGTCAAAATGCGGATCGGTTCAATAGCTTACTCCACCTTCCTATTCCACCCAACTAACCCATAAAGTTACCTTTAACATTTTCAAATAACAGAATGAATATTTGCTTACTGTTTTAACATTTTAGAAAAGAATTAAGTGGTTAATTCCTTAATTTATTGGCATGTACATATATAAGTTGAGCCAGAGCATTTGAATATTGATAAAGTTTTGCATTCAAAATATTCATATTGTATCTCATATTACATCATTAAAGCTAAATACCATTAACGTTCAAATAGATATGGAAAAAGTGTTATGGCTTAGGACAAAAATACAGTTAAAGTTTAAAACCTAGTACTTTTTCTTCCATCTCCCACCCTTCCCAATGACATTACAACATGTGTAGCCATTTGCCCGCATGTTTTTTGGCTGCATCTGTCTCAAAATGATCTAACAATGCCAAATTTTGAGTCTTCTACCAAGAACTCGATGCAACAGAGCAAGCTGTTAGAGTATATGGTAGGATCAGATAGGATCCAGTTGTTATCCCCTGCGGGGGTCCTTAAGGTCCAAGTCCTATACTCCTATATATACCAGCCCTGATACTTAATACTATCCATCGCATGCCAGCTAATCTCATTTTCTCATATTGTATCACGAGTTTAGGTTCAAACCCTAGCCTTCGTCGCTTCTGCATCGCTCCCCCCCCCCTGGGGAGCTCCATCTCAATGGTCTCCGCCGGGGGGAGCACTAGAATTTAGGCGGTGGATATGATCCTACGGATCTGATTGTCATCATTGTCATTGTTGTCGTCTCGCAGCAGATCAATCATCATGGTTCTGCTGCTGCTAACCTGTTCCCTAGGCATTGTAGAATCATCGTCATCACTTTTGGTGGTCCTTAAGTACAACATATACCGCCAATAAACCTTGGAAAATAAACAAAGACTTAGCATTTCTTGTACGCATTTTATTTTGAATAATGCAGTTCCACTTGTACTTAGAGAAAATGTGTATGCAGGTGAAAAATCAATTTTATAAATTGAGGGAATGAAATGTTGGTGTTTGTTACGACCACAGATAAATCCGCAAGCGCACGAAATACCATTGTAGCAGTTCTCTTAGAGTATTCCAAGGTTATCCAACATGAGGAACGTGTACTATCTTCTAACTTACTTCATCCAGAGACAACAAGAATTAGGTAGGTTGAGGATAGAGAGGGGTTCTCAAGATGTTTTATCGGGGGCAATGTTACGTCAATTCCAACCGCATCACTTTGGGCGCTGGTTTCCTCCTGTATCCACATGCTACTCCGGCTTTCAGCACTACTACATACTCGGACGTAAAGGATTACTAAAAATAGACAGGGCTGTCACCACCTGTCGCTTACCTCTACAGAGCATTGAGTACATAATAACTACTATCCTAGACACTTCGTCTACAAAGTAAGTTAATATCTTAACCCCGATAGAATTATAGAACTAAGGTACTCTAAGGGATAGAGCGATGAACCCATAAGCAGTAAGAACTAGATCTTATTAAATAACCAGACTAAGTCTAAACATGCAAGAGAATCACAAATACTAACTTGAATCCAAGAAACATTTGTACAAGTATAAGCTTAGAGATGGTGTCAATAGTCCCGACACTCGTCCCAGCACCCCTCAGGAGCAGCACCAAAGTTCAATGTTTGAGAAGACACGGACAGACCTGCCTCTCCTCTACACAATCCTTTGAGATACTCTCGTGATAGAAGCATGGTGAAGATGCCCACAAGGTAGTCACTTCTCCTTGATACCCCTCACTCTCCCCCAATCTTTTAAACACTAAGAACTAGTGCAAATACCAATGGAGTGGTGCTCTTTTCCTTCTTGTGTTGTGTTTTGAAACGGGGGAGGTGCACTCCTTTTATAGCCTGTCAAAGGCTATTTCTAAAGGGAATATTCGGCATGCATGCGGAATCAACTTGGCTTAAAAAGTTGTCCAACCAGTGGGGTTGGCCAACCCTGCTAGTGGGCCTTTTGGGCCCACCTTTGGCTGGGTCCCCCTCTGTCTAGTCTTGTGCAGGATTCTTCCAAAGATTCTTTTGGATATTCATTTTGGTTCTGGGGGTTGACTCCTTTTCACATGGCACCATCAGATTCATCGGTTTGTTGACTTTCGCCATGTTGGTATATTTCCACGCTTTATAATGTTGATTTCCACCCTTAGTTCTTTGTGCTTTCCAACAATTCCGACTATAAATCACTTGCATGCTTAATTTCACCAAACACTTGTGGAAATAGTTAATAATAAAGTCCTACAAATATGTTGGTTGCCACATGGATATCCTTTATGCAGGGATTTGACAGTCAAATATGGATATCCGACACTTAGCCCTTTGCTCGTCCTCGAGTAAAGTTTAAGGATTATAGTGTAAAAACACTTCTTATAGTATGATGCTAGCGTAAAAGTTATTCCGAGTCATACCATGCACTTGTCAACTTTGAAGTGTCTGTCACATCGTCTTTGGCGGTTGAGAAGTGGAATCATCTCTTTCTCTCCTCCTAGTTAACTTGAAGAATCTCCAGAAGAGTCCCACACAAGACCCACCAAGAGGGGCTCAAGCCAAAGAAGAGCCAAGGAGGGCCCACCACAGGGTCGGTCACAGGTCGGCTGACCCGCGACTGGCACTTTTCCTAGTCAACTTCCACGTGTTGGCGTTCTTGCACTTTTTGAAGATATTCCCGGTAGCTTGGCACACGAATCAAGTTGTCTCCATCAACCATTGAAGGTATAAATAGGACTACACACTCCCTCAATTAGACACAACCATATTTCAGATTTTCCACTTATACTTCATTAGGTCTCTATTTTTAGAGTGCTATTAGGCTAGAGGATTCTCTCCCTAGTCCCCAAGTCACGTTGGACGAGTTAGTGAGTATTCTTCTCATGTATTTTTTCCTTCTATGTTGACTTTGACCATGAATAAAGATATAGTTACCTTTTATTATGTCTCCCTTGGTATAGTTATATTTATATTTATGGTCAAGTTGTTCTCGTTTGATGTATTTGTTCATAGACTTTGCTATGATTACTAAGCAGAGCCTACTAATTATTTTAGTCAATGCATGTTTAGACATCTATGCCACAGCACTGATCCAATCTATTTTTTTAATATGCTTTAATCTTACATCTGCTGCCTTGGAGGATTAAGGTGTAGCTGGATAATGTGGACATGGTGTCAAGGTGATTCACCTTCATTGAATGTGGGTGTACCTCATAGTCGGTAGAGGTAGGTGGCAGGTGGTGACAACCCTGTCTATCTGCTATAATCCTTTATGTTCAGGTATGACGTAGTGCTTGTTAAAAATGGTGCACTTTAGCTTATTAAACCAAGTGAGAAGGCATCACCCGGTAGTGTCTGGGTGCCTTTGGAGTTATGTCATAAGCCATATTTTGACTAGATAGTGTGTATACTCATAAGACTAATTTACAAAGTGCACAAGGAACTCGTCTTGTCCATATGTCTATTGCTCAATTGTAATTAGAATAGAGTAGAGTAGTAGTCCGATGTGCGTGTCTATTATCCTATCTATTTATGCTTACCCCTATTTTTGACTTAGTCATTTCAATATGTGTAGTCTTGCCTTGATTTAGTCCTTAGAACAAATTATATCCCTAAATACTGTCCAAACCTTCTTTTGGGATAAATAGTATACTCTGAAATACTACTGGGTGAAATGCTACAATGGTAATTCTGTGCACTTTCGGAATCCATTATGAACTTAGTATTTACCGTGGATAGCATTTATGTCATCTTCATGATGATGTAACAAACGCCAATAGTCACCACCTTTAAGATCTTTGGGCCTTGTCCCTCGCTGTCGTGGTGGCGGCTGGGCTAGGTTGCACTCTATCCCTGAGCTGCCATGGTGACAATTGGGCTAGGTGCGCAGTCCATATTGCATGGGATTTGGAGATGACTCCACTGCTGCAGCTGTTGGCAATACTGGTGCGTGCTTTCATCCCCATCGGATTGCCGAGTCTTGAAAACTTGGTCTAGTGAATTGACTACATCGACCCTCTGTTCTCGCCCCATCTTCCTCGACCACATCACCGTTTTTGATTACATCCTCGACACTGATTGTATCGACCTCAGCATTGCCTCTGCCCCACGACGACTATCTTCATGCATCTCCATCATTACCATGGTGCCTTTTGTGCCCCCGCAGCATTATGTGCAGTTCCTCAACAGCAGCATCATTCACCTCGGCTCCATTGACCTCATCTAACTAAAACATGTTAGTCCTTGACGATGGCTGCTCATCCTTGTTCTCAGCTACATCAACATTGGCACAAATGGGTATCATTGGTGCTAAGTGCTCTTGTTGTTTTCTTCTCGAGTTCAAGCATCCACACTGCTCACACCGGGACAGCAGGGGGATTTTACAATATATGATAGGATTAGACAGGATCTAGTTATGGTAGTATAATGACCGAGATTTTCCTTACCTTTCGATAAGTCCCGATCTTCCGTGACTTTGCCAATCCCAAGAGTTTGGCAATCACGATATCACAAGCCATCAATCAAGAAACCATAACAGAAATATTAAACAAGAAACAAGAATAGAAAATAGCAGGTTAAAGTGAAATTATTAGAATAAAATCCTCCAAAGGGACCCATAGGCACGCAGGCCGAAAACTTCTCAGAGCAGATATATCACTATCATGAATCCAACAAAAACAGCAGCGGAAGTATTAACGTGGCAGCAGTAGCAAACCTCCTTAACACAGGCTAGCTTGAGCGCAGGAACGGACGTCACGGACCATCAGAGACGTAGTCGAAGTCGAAGCTGAGAGCATCCTCTGAAAACAACAAATTAGAAAGCCTTGAGTACGAATACTCAGCAAACCGCATACTACCTATCAACAATGTATGCATGCAAAGAGTTTCAAGGGTAAAGGCATAGCTCAAGTGCTAAATGCAAGTTTAAATCATTTTATCTTATTTTAGAGATGCAAGAAAGCTTTATTTTTAAAACTGTCAAATTTTATTATCTTGCCCCGCAGAGATCTCTGTCATCTCGAACGAGGGTTTATTTTAAATGCTGGTGTAACCTCCACACACGGCCACAGCTCAAAGGCCAGAGTCTAAAACATTTTGAAAAAGGAGAGGAGAAAGAAAAACAAAACTACTCAACGAGAAGCACAACTCAGGGGGTGTCCTTTCAAAAGGACGTGGCAATGTGCATCGACTAAAACTCTGCAGAGATTATGCACCTGGACCCACGAGAAGCGTCATCGGGAACTACCGTCGTAGTCCCGACGAACACACAAGACCCGTCCACAAGCTTTAACTAACGTCATCTGTCCTACAGGATAGGGATCCTAAAAGCCTACGCAATCAGGTCCTGGAGCGGTGAAGAGCCTACCACTGATCAGGTGGGTATCTCGATCTCATGTGGGGAGTCAGAGCTCTACACCACATAAACACAACACCGCCAAACCACGGGTAAACAACTAGTCTCATCAAGCTTAAAGATCAAGCCAACTGCACATACAGGGTAACGTGATGTGCATAGTTGTCAACTGAGCGTACAAGGCTCGAAGGACTCGGTCCTTAATTGCTGAGGCAGGCACCATCTCCAACCTCAAGGCCAACAACAAGTCTCACGGAAAGATCCCAGCCGGGATCTTCCTGTTGTACCCGCAACAGGTACGCCCACAGGGACTTCCCAAAAGTCTCCCAGCTCCTCATACTCCAACCTGCCTCCGCTAAATAGTTATGTATAGTTATTTGCAAAACTCACACATTTGAATCACAGTTTAAAAGCATTTAACACAAATTCTATTTTTATAGTGATAGGTGTGAAATAAAAATAAATGCGACTAAGCATGGCTAAGCATAAAAATAAAATAAATATTCTAAAGCAATCTTAGAGTTGATATTTGTGGAACAGTAAATAGGCACGGCTTAGAAATGTTGCTAGCATATTTTAAAATAGTTGACATGCAAATTAGGGTTGCAAACAAAACATGCAGTTGGAAATATTGGGTACAAAGTGATCAAGGAACGCAGCTTGCCTGGCAACTCGGGATCGAAGTCGGGATCCGAATCGTGGAACTAAGCTGGCTCGCGGAACTCCTCCTTGGGAACACTGGCTAAACACAAAACGAACAGGGAATTAGACACTAATTACGCGACAATTAAAACCGAAAATTAAATCTAAATTGAAACTACTAGACTAGACGTGCGCGAAACGTTTCCTGGAACAACCCTACACGACAATTGGGACGAGACAAAATAACGGAACAATTTCGGGATTAATCCGAGATCAAATGGAGTTCTCCGGAAATTGTAGACAATCGAGACCACAAGGATTTAGATTAATTGCAGAATAATTAATCACAGATAAATTAGCAATTAATTTAACAATTAATCGGAAAGGGAAAAAGAATTTAAGAGAGAGGAATTTCTCACCAGCAGTGGAAATCGGAGGATCAGAGATCGGGAACTCGGAAACCAGAGGTGGAGCGTGGCACGGACCAGACGAAGCGGTCTTTGGTCCAATGGTCTAGCAGAGACGCTGCTCGGTCCAATGGTCCAGCAGCGGGGAACAAGGCAGTGACCAATGGAAACTGCGGTGCAATTTTTGGTCCAATGGAAGCACAGGCGCGCGGAGTCGATGCCGTGCTGTGGCCGGTGAAAACGACGCAGGGTGAGGCAGATCAAAAACCAACGCGCGAACAGAGGAAAGACCGCTGGGTAATGGAGCATTTCGTACCGGCGTTGACGCGGCGACAGGGCTCTGCACCGGCGACGCGGGGATTGCTCGAGTGACGCGCACGGACAACGAAAGGCGACGTTGTGACGCGGACGGCACGGCGCGGGAGTCGAGGCTGGGGCGACGTCAGGATCGAGGCACCAGGGTCGCACGAGGTCAATGGACTCCAGTGGCGGGGCTCGGTCCACGGCGATCGAGGAGATGGCGACGCAGGCTGGTGCGCGGGTATCGAGGCGACTCGGCCAGCGCGACGGAGAAAAATCGGACTGGCGGCACAGGAGATTTTTCTGGAGAATGAGGTGGGGATGGGGAGGATAAGGATGAGAGGGTTTTTATAGAAGGGTAAAAATAAGGTAGGGTTAAAAATTAATTTAGAATATTAATTGATAATTGCGAGGTAAACAAAGGCCAGAAAAAGAAACAATTTAGAGATCTGAAAATTAATTAGGAGAATCCGGAAAATAATTTTAGCCCCAACGTAAAATACGAGGACTAAATTATTTCGGCACCAGAACAATTTAGATAAAATAATTTTGAATTTGGACGGAACGAAGTTCGGAACAACTGATTTCTGAACCAAACGAAAATTGGGACAGAAAAATTAATCGAAACAGAATTCGGGGAAATTCGCCACTTTATTTAATTCAAAATTTTGAGATGTTACAGACTCCCTCCCTTACAGGATCTCATCCTCGAGATCAAGGAGCGGACTCAAATAGATAAGAAAACTCCTTCCTCAGATCATCTTCCTTCTCCCAGGTAGCCTCTCGCTCAGTGTGATTGCTCTACTGAACCTTGAGAAACTTGATCTTGGACCTCCGCGTTTCCTTGAACGCCTCATCAAGAATCTTTACCAGGTACTCCAGATACTCGAGCGTGTCCTAAATATCAAAAGCATCAGGGACAACTCGCTCCTCCGGCACTCGAAGACACTTCTTCAAGTGAGAGACGTGGAATACCCGATGCACACCCGCAAGCTCGAATGGCAAGTCCAACCTGTAAACAAGATCACCGATCTTTCTGAGAATCCGAAAAGGACCAACAAACCTCAAAGCCAACTTCCCTCGGACATGGAAGTGACGCGTGCCACGAAGAGGTGACACCTTGAGATACACCCAATCATCAACCTCAAAAGAAAGGGGCCTCCTCCTCTTAACCGCATAGCTCTTCTGACGGCTTTGAGCAACCAGAAGATGCTCTCTGATCTTCTCAACCTTCTCCTCAGCAGAATCAGGACAAAAAAAAGACCTCTCGCCAACCTCTGACCACATGAGCAGGGTACGACATCTCCTACCATACAACGCCTCAAAAGGTGACATACCTAAACTGGCCTAAAAACTGTTGTTGTAAGAGAACTCCGCAAAAGAGAGACTGTCCTCTCAGCTCTGCCCATAGGTGATCACACAAGCCCTTAACATATCCTCCAAAATCTGATTCACAAGCTCTGTCTGACCATCTGTCTGAGGATGATAAGCTGAACCGTACACTAAGTGTGTACCCATAGCCTCATGCAAGCTCCTCCAGAATCTCGCGGTAAACTGAGGCCCGCGATCAGACAGAATGCTCCTCGGTGCACCATGCAACCTCACAATGTGATCGATGTACAGCTTGGCCAACTGATCAACTGAGTACCTCTCATTCACAGAGATAAAATGAGCGGTCTTAGTCAATCGATCCACCACCACCAAGATAGCATTACGATGGCGAGACGTCAACGGCAAACCTGTGATGAAGTCCACTGATGTCATCCCATTTCAAGAAGGGATCGACAGCGACTTCAGCAATCCAGCCGGCCTCTGCTGCTCAGCCTTAACTCGCCGACAAACATCACACAAGGCAACATACTCAGCAATATCTGCCTTCATGCCAACCCACCAGAAACGAGTCCTCATATCCTCGAATATCTTGGTGTAACCTGGGTGGATAGAAAACCTCGAATCATGAGCCTCTCTCAGAATAGCATCTCGCAACTCAGACACTCTCGGAACACAGATACGGTCCTCAAACCACAAAGCACCCTGCTGATCCACACGAAAACCCCGTGCTTTGCCTCTCCTCATCTTCTTCAAGATCGACTGACCCTCTCTATCAAGATTTTGAGCTGACTTGATCTCCTCAATCAACAACGGCTGCAACCTGAGCTCACACAAGAAACCCTGAGGAACAATCTCAACTCCCAAACTGACCAGATCATCAAGAATCTCTGACTGCCCAAACATCAAAGAAGAACAATAAGCCTTACGACTCAAAGCATCGCTTATCACATTGGCTTTACCCGGGTGATAGTTGATGCTAAGATCGTAATCCTTGATCAACTCAAGCCACCTCCTCTGCCTCATGTTCAGCTCTGTCTAGTTGAAGATATACTTGAGACTCTTGAGGTCGGTGAAGATCTCACATCTATTGCCGATCAGATAGTGCCTCCAAATCTTCAAAGTGTGGACAACAGCTGCCAACTCAAGATCATGCGTCGGATAGTTCAACTCATGCTTCTTCAACTGTCTCGAAGCATAGCACACAACCTTCTTGTTCTGCATCAGCACACAACCCATACCCTGATGAGAAGCATCACAGAAAACCTAAAAATCCTGGTGAATATCCGGCAAGGTCAAAACAGGCGCAGATGTCAGCCTCATCTTCAGCTCCTGGAAACTCCTCTCACAAGCATCTGACCAGACAAACGGCACACCCAACTGAGTTAACTCGGTCATAGGCTTAGCAATCCTGGAGAAGTTCTCAATGAATCAACGATAGTAACCTGCCAATCCAAGAAAACTCCTCACCTCAGAGACCGACCTCGGAGACTCCCACTCCACAACAGCCTTGACCTTCTCAGGATCAACGGCAACTCTCTCAGCTGTGACAACGTGGCCCAGAAAAGCAACTTTCTCCAGCCAAAACTTGCACTTGCTGAACTTGGCATACAGCTGATGAGATTTCAACCTCCCAAGCACAACTCTCAGATGCTGCTCATGCTCTTTGGCTGACTTGGAATAGACGAGGATATCATCGATGAAGACCACCACGAACTTATCCAGCTCGGCCTTGAATACCTTGTTCATCATGTTCATGAAGTAGGCAGGGGCATTAGTGAGTCCAAAAGAAATGACCAGGAACTCATAAGACCCATACCTCATCACGAACGAAGTCTTCGGAATATCAGAAGGTCGAATCTTCATCTGGTGATACCCCGATCTCAAATCAATCGAGTAAAAGAACTTCGCACCCTTCAACTGATCAAACAAATCATCGATCCTCGACAAAGGGTACTTGTTCTTTATTGTCACCTCATTCAAAGAACGATAGTTAACGCACATGCACATTGACCCATCCTTCTTCTTCATGAACAGCACTGGGGCTCCCCATGGCGAAGCACTCGACCGAATGAACCCTTTACTCAAGAGCAGATCAATGTGCTCCTTAAGCAAAGCAAGCTCATCGGAAGACATCCGATACAGCCGCTTGGCAATCGGCGTGGTACTAGGAAGAAGATCAATCACGAACTCAACATCTCGATCTGGAGGATGTCGCGGCAGTTCATCAAAAAACACCTCTGGAAACTCACGAACAACAGAAATCTGCTACAAAGATAACTCCTGCAAGCTGCAAACTGAAGGTGGAACTCCGGACGCTCTAGGAGCATACACCACTCGAACACCATGGTGGTTAACCAAAGACACAACCCTCTCAGCACAAGTGATGACTCCCTTGTGCCTCGCTAGCCAATCCATTCTCAAGATGACATCAATGTCACGCGAGAGAAGGACAATGAGATCGGCTAGGAAGACCACACCCTCTATCAAGTTCCGAACACTTCTACACTCAACACGACTCTTGTAGACTCCAAGAGGTGAAGTGGTAACTGTAGGTATAGCTAAGAGTGAGGTAGGAAGACTGTGTGTGGACGCAAACGCCGACGACACAAACGAATAAGTAGCCCCCGAGTCGAACAAAACCGTCGCTAAATGGGAGTGTACCAAGAACTCACCAACGATGACGTCAGGTGCCCCCTGAGCCTCCTCCACTGAGATGTGGTTCAGGTGGCTGCGCGTGACGCTCGGCTGAGCAGCGGCACGGCCCGCTGAACGCACTCCTCGTCCTCCTGACTGGTGTGGTGGCCTAGCGGGAGTGGCAAACTGAACACCACCTCCCCAAGGTCCCTGCTGCTGGCGCCTCGAACACTGAAACGCCTTGTAGCCCTCCTGGCCACACTCGAAGCAGCGAACCGAGGGCTGACCCTCTGTCGAACGGAAAGAGGACTGCTGCTGCTGAAAGGCACCTCTCTAGCTCTGGAAACTCTGCTGCTGGACTGAAGCTGGAGCAGAAGCAGTGCATCGGGCGAAGGTGGGCTGTCGATCCCTGCTGGAAAGAACCACTGAAACGCTGACGCTGCGAAGCCTCACGACTGGGTCCCTGACCAAGAGCTCTCCTCTTAGCATCTCTGGACCAATCGAGCTTCTGAAGTGACACCTCCAAAGCTAGGCATCTGTCAATCAGCTCACGAAGGCTCCTTTAAACACCTTCGTCCAGGTACAGAAGCATCTCAAGACATAGACCCTTCCGGAACCAGTACATCTTGTGATGCTCAGTCGAGACCTCCTCAGGTGCAAAACGGCTCAGCTGAGTGAAGCGGATGGCGTACTCGGTAACAGACATACTCCCCTGACGAAGAGTACGAAACTCCTCCACCTTCGCCTCTATGGCTCCCTCTGAGATGTGGAAACCACGGAAAGCGGTGACGAAGTCGTCCCAGGTGAACTGCTCAGGCTCGTCAAGTGTGGCGTACAGAGTGTCCCACCAAGCACCAGCTGCACCTGTCAACTGGTGAGCTGCCAGACGAACTGCCTCCTGGTCGTCACACTGAATCAGGTCCAGCTTCTTCTAGATATCCTTGAGCTAGTCGTCAGCATCCAGAGGATCGACTGCACGGTCAAAAGTGGGAGGGCGCATGCTCAGAAACATCGCCATGTGAGAACCGACGGACTGGTGATACGGTGCTGCGTCAGAAGCAGGAGCACGACCACGAGGCTGCTGCTGTGACTGCTCGACAATACGCTCAAGCAGAAGCGTCTGTCGAGCCATCAACTCCGCCAGGTTCGGAGCAGCTGGAAGCTCCTCACCAGGCACGGCAGCGCCAGCAGGCTCGAACTCAGGGTCCATGGCAACTCCTCTGCCACGACCTCCAACCTGAGGGGCAGGGGCTCCAGCAAGGCCACGCCCACGACCACGCCCTCGACCAACGCCAGGCGCGTCAACCGAAGGTGACACTGGTACACGGCCTCCAGCGCCGCGACCACGACCTCTGGAGACAGCACCACGACCACGCCCAGCGGGTAGCGGTGCCTCAGGGTCCTCCAGAGCGGCCTCCTCAAAATGAGCGTGAAGGCGTCCAGACCTCCTCAGAGCCATCTGTTGCAGGAAAACAAAGCACTATTCTAAGCAAACAAGACTCCCACCAAGTAAACGACGAGATTTAAGAAAACAACTTTCACGATGAAGGTTTGTTAGCAGATTAGAAAATCTAGAAATAATTCTTAATTACGTCCAGTTTACGGTTTCGCTACTACGGTCAAGTATGGCTCTGATACCACTTGTAATGACCGAGATTTTCCTTATCTTTTAATAAGGCCCGATCTTCCGTGACTTTGCCAATCCCAGGAGTTTGGCAATCATGATATCACAAGAGATCAATCAAGAAACTATAACAGAAATATTAAACAAAAAACAAGAATAGAAAATAGCAGGTCAAAGTGAAATTATTAGAATAAAATCCTCCAAAGGAGCCCATCGGCACGCAGGCCGGAAACTTCTCAGAGCAGATATATCACTATCGTGAATCCGACAAAAACAGCAGCGGAAGTATCAACGTGGCAGCAGTAGCGAACCTCCTCCACACAGGCTAGCTTGAGCGCAGGAGTGGACGTCACAGACCATCAGAGACGTAGTCAAAGTCGAAGCTGAGATTATCCTCTGAAAACAACAAATTAGAAAGCCGTGAGTACGAATACTCAGCAAACCACGTACTACCTATCAACAATGTATGCATGCAAAGGGTTTCAAGGGTAAAGGCATGGTTCAAGTGCTAAATGCAAGTTTAAATCATTTTATCTTATTTTAGAGATGTAAGAAAGCTTTATTTTTAAAACTGTCAAATTTTATTATCTTGTCCCGCAGAGATCTCCGACATCTCGGACGAGGGTTCATTTTAAATGCCGGTGTAACCTCCACACACGGCCACAGCTCAAAGGCCGGAGTCCAAAATATTTTGAAAAAGGAGAGGAGGAAGAAAAACAAAACTACTCAACGAGGAGCACAACTCAAGGGGTGTCTTTCAAAAAGGACGTGGCAATGCGCATCGACTAAAACTATGCAGAGGTTATGCACCTGGACCCACAAAAAGCGTCATCAAAAACTACCGTCGTAGTCTCGACGAACAGAAAAGACCCGTCCACAAGCTTTAACTGACGTCATCCGTCCTCCAGGATAGGGATCCCAAAAACCTACGCAATCGGGTCCTAGAGCTGTGAAGAGCCTACCACAGATCAGGTGAGGTATCTCAATCTCATATGGGGACTCAGAGCTCTACACCACACTAACACAACACCGCCAACCCAGGGGTAAACAACCAGTCTCAGCAAGCTTCAAGATCAAGCCAACTGGTCATACAGGGTAATGTGGTGTGCATGGTTGTCAACTGAGCGTACAAGGCTTGAAGGATTCGGTCCTTAATTTCCGGGGCAGACACCATCTCCAACCTCAACGCCAACAACAAGTCTCACGGAAAGATCTCAGCCCAGATCTTCCTGTTGTACCCGCAACAGGTACGCCCACAAAGACTTCTCAAAAATCCCCCAAATCCTCATACTCCAACCTGCTCCCGCTAAATAGTTATGCATAGTTATTTGCAAAACTCACACATTTGAATCACAGTTCAAAAGTATTTAACACAAATTCCATTTTTATAGCGATAGGTGTGAGATAAAAATAAATGCGACTAAGCATCGCTAAGCATAAAAATATGATAAATATAAAGCAATCCTAGGGTTGATAGTTGTGAAACAGTAAATAGGCACGGCTTAGGAATGTTGCTAGCATATTTTAAAATAGTTAGCATGCAAATTAGGGTAGCAAACAAAATATGCAGTTAGAAATATTTGGTACAAAGTGATCAAGGAACGCGGCTTGCCTGGCAACTCGGGATCGAAGTCGGGATCCGGATCGTCGAACTAAGCTGGCTCACGGAACTTCTCCTTGGGAACACCGGTTAAACACAAAACGAACAGGAAATTAGACACTAATTACGCGACAATTAAAACCAGAAATTAAATCTAAATTGAAACTACTAGACTAGATGTGCACAAAACGTTTCCCGAAACAACCCTACACGACAATTGCGACGAGACAAAATAACGGAACAATTTCGGGATTAATCCGGGATCAAACGGAGTTCCCCGAAAATTGTAGACAATCGAGACCACAAGGATTTAGATTAATTGCAGAATAATTAATCGTAGATAAATTAGCAATTAATTTAATAATTAATCGAAAAGGGAAAAGGAATTTAAGAGAGAGAGGAATTTCTCACCAGCACTGGAAATCGGAGGATCGGAGATCGGGAACTCGGAAACCGGAGGTGGAGCGCGGCACAGACTAGACGAAGCGGTCTTTGGTCCAATGGTCCAGCAAAGACGCTGCTCGGTCCAACTGTCCAGCAGCGGGGAACAAGGCAGTGACCAGTGGAAACTGCGATGCAATTTTTGGTCCAATAGAAGCACAGGCGCGAGGAGTCGATGCCGTGCTGTGGCCGGTGAAAACGACGCAGGGTGAGGCAGGTCGAAAACCAACGCGCGAACAGACGAAAGACCGTTGGGTAATGGAGCGTTTCGTACCGGCGTTGACGCGGCGACAGGGCTCTGCACCGGCGACGCGGGGATTGCTCAGGTGACGCGCACGGACGGCAACAGGCGACGCTGTGACGCGGACGGCACAGCGTGGGAGTCGGGGCTGGGGTGATGTTGAGATCGAGGCACCAGGGTCGTGCGAGGTCAACGGACTCCAGTGGCGGGGCTCGGTCCACGGTGATCGTGGAGATGGCGACGCAGGCTGGCGCGAGGGGATCGAGGCGACTCGGCCAGCGCGACGGAGAAAAATCGGACTGGCGGCGCAGGAGATTTTTCTGGAGAATGAGGAGGGGATGGGAGGATAAGGATGAGAGGGTTTTTACAGGAAGGTAAAAATAGGGTAGGGTTAGAAATTAATTCGAAATATTAATTGATAATTGCAAGGTAAACAAAGGCCGGAAAAAGAAACAATTTAGAGAAGATATATTTAGAGATCTGAAAATTAATTAGGAGATTCCGAAAAATAAGTTCAGCCCCAACGTAAAATACGAGAACTAAATTATTACGGCACCGAAACAATTTAGATAAAATGATTTCGAATTTGGACGGAACGAAGTTCGGAACAACTGATTTTTGAACGAAACAAAAATTGGGACAGAAAAATTAATCGGAACAGAATTCGGAGAAATTCGCCACTTTATTTAATTTGAAATTTCGGGATGTTACAGGTAAGGTCCAAGTATTGTATTTCTATATATATCATCCCTCCAGCCTCAATACAATCCCTCCAATTCCACACAATCTCATTTGCTCACACTAGCCAATGGCTAAAATAGGCTGACGGGTTGGACTAGTTACTAGTATATGACCCTGGCTAACCCATGTTAAGATATCAGGTAATTACGGAGGAAAATAGATTTATTAAGTCTAGTTAAAAGACAAATCAAGAAAGACAATTAAATAGAAGATAAAATTCTACAAAAAAAATCTAGAAACATTTAGATACTATGAAAGATGAAAGGCATGCAAGCAAATTATTTCTGAGTAAAAAATACCCCTGAACAAGGATAATTACAAATCTGATACTCATTTTTTATTATAGCATCATCTTTTACATCTTACACTCTGCATCATTGTAAGCTGGTCAGGGCCCTAATTTAGTTGTGGTATAATTTTTGACATTTGACGCTGGTTATCATGTTAGCACAATCTATGCTTTACTGCACTCTTCAGCTCATCATATCATTTTGACAGGACAATGCATGCATAACAATTTATTTCCTTCTTTATTAGTAGGTAGGTTCAGGGTCACTAATATGTGTGCCGCAGCAGTGGCTCAACATCAGTTACCCTACCGTTGAGTTCCCATTCTCTTGAAGATCACTATTGTTGCCCATGACGCTGCCTCTTCCCTGGACAAACTGTTGTTGGTGAAGGTGTCGGTGTTGCTGTGACTGTGTCTCTAGTTCTGACAGAGGTGAATGGTCAACAATGGCCAGGATGTTGGAAGGAGCTAGTAGGCTGCTGACAGGAAAGGTCTTGGCAATTGATGTTTGGGGTTCTACGACAAATGTCGATTGTCTTGCGTGCTCCATCTCGGCCAAGTGGATTTTCAAATTGGTGAGCTCCGCCTGGAGGTTCCAAACCTAACAGATGGTGGCATATAGTAAATAGAGAAACAATTATTCAAATGAAACCAGAAGAAAAATGGAATTAGAACTTCATTTGTATTTCAAATTGTAATGTGATAGAAACAACAAAATGCGAATGCATATAAAGGTGCACATGAACAGAGTAGGGTATTGGGCAGATAATTACTATTCCAATGATGAAGTTATGTATGATAGAATAAATAAATTTAGTGGTTCTATTGCTTAACTAGAAGACTCCTATGTTAAAGATAAAACTGTAAATGGCTCCACTGACACACCTCTAGTAGTAACTGCTGTAACCATTAGAGCAAAAGTTCAAAGGTAGCTCTTGGTGGATGTTGATCGTACATTTCTGGACAATGATGCCAGAAGCATATCTGACTAGGTCATTGTGTAGAAAATTGTAACTTGTGTTCCAAAAATATATCAAGGTAGAGAAGTAGAAAAAGGTAAGAAACATCTGGTGGTGTCTAAGGACGAGGAGTGTTATGGGTTGGAAGGGGAACACAATTCCGACTCTAATCATATAGGGGGAAGTGATTATCCAAAAAAGATGATATGGATCACAATCGGTTAGATTGATAGAATTGTCCTAGCATTATGTTACACAACATAAGCATATAGTTCATAGAGAATAAGCTCTCTGTACAACAAGAACTCTAATATAAGGAAATACTGTGTAATTGTGATATGGAATCCATGGGTTCTGAAATGAAAATAAAAATTAGAGCTGAAGGAATATGATAATCAAGTTATTGGGGTTTATACCTGATCCTGAAGGGCCAAGATCTGGTTGGCACAACCATAGAAAGGGTTACAGAGACGTGCTTGGGCCTCATAGCAGATGCTAAAGACAGCCTCTGGGTGGTTCTGTTGTGGGATCTTATCCAGCAACTTGGCTACGTTGCTTGCACCGAATATCTTGTGCACCATTTCAAATTTTGTTACACCCTGTTCTGAATCAAAGTGAGGTGCAAAGATACACTCATTGACGCACTTGCGCCGCAGAAACTTGCAAGCCCCACTGGCCCTCTTCTTCCTCCTCCTCTGCCCCCATTCCCATCGCCGCCGCCACCTCCTCCTCCACCTATACCACCGCTACGGCTAGGCCCGACAATGCTATGGACCACAGATCCCATGGACCTCAGCACGCCCTCTCTAGCTACCTATGTTCTAAATGGGGAAAGATATCGGAAATGGGGATGGGGAGTTACAGATATATAAGAAGTTGATCGATGGGGAAGGTGCCGAGAATTTTCACAAGGAAACAGAGGCAAGGTATACATTCAATTCTCATTAATTATAATTTTGATTTTGATTCACTGCTATCTTTTATTGTGCGTTACATGAGTTTCTTAGTAGTACTTTCAGACTTTCAATGTCTGCTTCTTTTTGAACTTTCCATGCACATATGCATTTCTCTCCAAATAAGTTTAGGCTATTGCTTGATGCAAACTGTCATGCATGTACTAAATTATGCCAGATTTTCCGCTAGGCTAGGAGTACAAAAAATAATTTTACACTCTTTAAGGGTTCCATCTGCAATTAAGGCTGTTGCGGCTGACCATTGTATTAATGTTGGACTGAATCATAGACTAAAGGCCTATTTGTTTTGGGCCAGAGCTTTTGGCTATAAAAACTTTCTAGCTTTGGGCTTTTGGCTATATTATAATTTCTATGCTAGTTTAATAATAGATAATTTCTATGTTAGTTTTTAGAATAGATAATTAACTTTCCAGGGCCCCAAAAGTCAAAAAGTACTATGCTAGCTTTTGATCCTTTCACAAGCCATGTTTTATAACCATATTTTGTCACATTTTGGATTTTCAGCTTGTAAAGTAATGAGTTGAACAAAAAATGTCATATGGCTTGAATCAATCACACAATTATTCCTATCCACCAAATGCATCTTCTCATCTGCTTGCCAATATTGAGCATATAATATCACAGTTGCATTCTTGCCAATCACTTCAGCCTAACTCGTGGGTTCATACTCATTGCTGAATCCTATACATAACTTACTGCCATGTTGAAAATGATGTAGAAAACTTATGTCTACCTCGTAATATTTACTATTAGCAATTTTTGTAAGGATCAAGAACACCAAGAAGGGGTTGAATCGGTGGATTTATAGCATAATTTTGCTACAAACAAAAACTATTAAGACATGATCGCAACGGAAGCAAACCTACACAAGTCTAGTAGGCAAAGACCCCTAACAATGCCAGTGATAAAGAAATAACAACAAGCAAGGACTAGCACGATAGCCACTAAGAAGAATCAAAGAACAATCTATCACACTACTCAAACGGTAAGTAAATGCGGTAAGTAAAGAGAGTGAGATAAAGAGTGCTCAGTGATTTTTTTCTCAAGGTCTCGAAAGGTAGGCGTATTCCCCTAATCCTCGTTGGACCACTTTCGTCGGAGTCCAGTCCCTCCTGTCGTTTCCAGAATGATGCTCACAAGGGTATGCTTCACTCCTGGAGTGAAGACACCGGCGGGCCGACTGTCGCACACAATACTCAAGCGCTAGAGCAAACCTCTAAGGCTTGGGTGCTCTCTCTTGGTGTCTCTTTCGAGCGGAGATCCGGAACCACGTACAAACTTGGCGATGTCTTTCACTATCTCCTCGAAAGCTCGATCACCGACTTCTAGCCGGTCTACACTGCTCACACCAAGAGTAATAGACAAAGATCACTTCTCTCAACCCCTACAAGATCTAGAAGTGTATGAATGCTCCCTATTACTCTCCTACTAGCACTAAAGGTCTCCAATCTTGCATTGTGCTCTCTTGGTGGTGTCTTTTGGTCTCTTACAACTTGCCTCTCGCAATTTTGATCAAGGGCACACTGGAAAACATCCCCCTCCACGGTTTAAATAGGCTCCAAGTCCAGAAACAACTGTTGGGACGTGATGTCATAAAGCTGACTGCTTTATGCAATCATCAGACTGTCTGGTGACCCTTCTTTCTCCTCGGCCAGGGAAACACCCTCTCTGGAATCCATTTCATAGGATACCGGACCGTCCGATGCATATCTTCACCGAACTATCCGGTGACTTTCACTTTTGGACTCACAGAGACATCTTCTCTGTACTTCAGCTTCTGGCACACCGGACTGTCGAGTCATTGCACCGACGGACTTCAACTTCTCGCTGACCAGCTGACACCGCAAGATAGGATTAAGAGCTTGGCTCTTAACCCGTCCAAGAAACCACTGGACTGACTGAGACTTCTGGACTGCCGTCGAAGCTGTTCTGACCCACTGTCCAACTGTCACTGCACCACATAGGAATAAAATATAGGTTGTAAGCACAAAACGTGAGCAACACCACATAGAAATAAAATATAGGTTGTAAGCACAAAAGGTGAGCAACTGTAAATAAAGTCCTAGCAATGAAATCAAGGACATATCATCGATCAAATAATGCAAATAAACACAATGGTGATATCGACAGACTAATGCCACAATTCATAATAGAGCAATGCATCTAAATTGTGACACTAGAGACAGGAGACTCAATGCCATACTAAAATATGCAAGCAATAACCTCAATATGGCACCAAGTAAGGGAATTTGTCAACTAATCACGTCAATTGGCAATAAAAGGTGAGACCTTTAAGCAATTTATACCAATTTTTACAATTAATTAACAAACGAGGCATGCGGGGCATTTTTGATGAAATGTATGAGATAGAATTCAATACCCCAAAGAAGAATGCAGAAAACCGCCGAAAATCAAGCCACAACAAGTCCGATCACCTCGAAATCAAAAACCCTCTCTGGAGAAGTACGGGCGGCACGTTCTGATGACAGAGCTCGACGGAGCATAGCAACAGCAAGGCGGTGCAGCGGTATGGCGCGCGGCGGAGTTTGGTCGGCGCAGATGCGGCTAGGTCACGCAGGCGAGGGCGAGCACGGCTAAGCAAAGCAGTGCGGCGTGGCAGGGCAGTGCGATCAGCTCAGGCGCGAGGTGGAGCGAGGTGGCCGGAGGTAGGGAGGCGCGTGGAGCACGACGAGCGGCGGCGGTGCTCGGAGGCGATTGTCGGTGGGGCGTCGATCGGCGAAAGAAAGAATGCGCACAATTTTTTGTGAAGTCCGAGAACACATGTGCATTTAGCTTATAAGATAATCAACGGCCAGGATTAAAAGCATTTAAAACGGATGTCCGAGATTGCACCAATCAAAGAGATGACCGGACTGTCTGGTCCAAGAGATTGTCTGGTGACTATGAAGGTCCGGACTGTTTGGTGTCTGGAGAATTCCAATTCCAGAGAGGAACCCGTTTCCTCTTCCAATCACTGGACTGTTTGGTGTCTGGAGAATTCTAATTCCAGAGAGGAACTCGTTTCCTCTTCGATATCACCAAAATGTCTGGTGTCTGTCCAATTCTACAAAAGTGACTGATCTAAATATATAGTCACCGAAATGTCCGATGAAGACGCCGGAATGTGCGGTGACCTCAAGGAATTGCAGAATCAAGTAATTCTTTCTAAACTTCAACTGTCCACACCAAAGAACCAAATAAATACCACACTTGTCTAGAAAGGGAACTCTCAAACACTCCTTTGCAAATAGATAACTCACTAAGAGTTTAGCATTTTTGCAATTCGCAATTAAGATCAAGCAATAAAAACTAAAGCGAGAAGGAGGCTCCAAAAAAGGGAATGTATGAACCCTTTGTTCATGATCCACGTAAATAGATGTTAGAGACCGTTAAGCACATGGTTCAGTGGGCATGAAGCTCACAATTTTGCTTTGGTTACTCTTCGTGGAGTATATGAATCCATATGGACAAGTCACTTTCTACATAGAATAACACGCCTCCTCCGTGGTTTCTATATTCAATGCATGCAAACAAGCTAGTCTAATGAAAGAGAATTAAAAGCATGCCATGTAGATGCAAGCAAATTAAATACATTGCATAAAAAAACCTATTCGGTGCCAAGTTTGACCCATCTCAAGCTTATTCACTATATGCCCACCGCTTTGCTTTGAGATAGCCAAACCACCTTATCAAGCTCTTCTCCCATGCATATGGATATCAATCACGGCCTCTCTCTCCTCTTTGAGCTTTGTGTATTCGTTCAAAATAGATGGCTCAAGAGTAGTACTCTCCTTGGAGAGAGTTAGATCACAAGAAATAGAAGCTTCATTTAAATGCTTAGAAGAGTTAAGGAGAGAGTTAAGATCAAGTGCTCCATGGGTTCACACCAATGCATTATGCTTCTCACTTAGCTCTACGTGCTTCGCTTTGAGATCCTCATAGGACTCACGTAGAACATCATGAGAGTGTTTAAGTGCATTGAGCTCCGTCTCAAGCTCTCAAACTCGGAATACTGCTACTTCATGCTCCTTGGCCACCACCTCGATCTTCTTAGACCTCTTGATGATAGTCTTGTTGGCCTTCTTGAGGAAGAGGACAATATCATTTTAGCTTGATCCATCATCTTCATCATCATAGCTCTCCTCTTCTTACTCAAGACCATCTTCCTCATCATTGAAGCCCTCACAACTTCGGGCCATCAAGCATAGTGGAGGTGGTGGTAGCTCATTGGTAGAGCTAGTCGTGGCAATACCCACGAGCTCTTCTTCACTAGAAGATGAAGAGTCCGAATCATCATTGGTGAGCCACTCACCGACAATATAAGCTTTGTGCGAGGACTTCTTCTTCTCTATGCTCTTGCTCTCCTTTTTGACAAAGAACTTCTTCTTCAATTTCCTCTTGGCCTTGCGTTCTTCATCATCATTCTCATTTGGAGCTTCCTTCTTGCTCTCCTTCTTGAGCTTGAGACACTTCTTAGCAAAATGGCCTTTCTTGCCACAATTGAAGCACCAGGAGTTCCTCTTGGAAGACGAGGGTCTTTTCTTGTGAAATAGCTTATTCATCAAGAGCACAAGATCCTCATTATCACTCTCCTCATCCTCATCTTCCTCCACCTTCTTCTTCTCCTTGTTCTTGCCATCGGGTGATTCTTGATCAACTTGAAGGGCAAGATTCTTAGGCAATTGAGAGTCGATGGAGCTGCCCAACATGTACCCCTCATAAGCTTTTAGCTTGCCTAGCATAACATGAATGGTGAGAGTAGCTAAGTTGGCTTGGAAGAGACACGTGACGATGGAGTTGTAGCTTGGCGGCAACATCCTTAAGAGCTTCCTCATGATCTCCACATCATCAATTTTGTCCTTGTGGCCCAAGGCGTTGATCTCCTCAACCACTACACACAAGGCAGAATAAACATCATTAGATTTTTATGAGGTTGCATGGTGATAGAATCATATTTGTTCTGAAGAACATAGTAACGCTATTCTTTGACCTCGAAGGAGCCCTCATGGATGTTTTACAATTGGATCCATATCTCATGTGAGGTGGATGATGCATTGATTCTAGAAAAAACATTTTTTGGAATGCATCCAAACATGGCATTTTTTATCTTAGCATTGTATTTAATGAAAAAGGGATCAAGTTTCTCATTCTCATTCGTAGCATTGCTAGTAACTTTCCAGGCTTTCCCGTCGATCGACTCTAGGTAGGCTTGCATGCGAGCTTACAATTAAGAGTAATTATCCTCATCGAATACGGGCGGAGTCTCCATCTCGTTCGGCATCTTTACTCAAGGCGGTGAAGCTCGAAAATAAGCATTTGGCTCTGATACCACATGTAAGGATCAAGGACACAGAGAAGAGGGGTTTAATCGGTGGACTTATAGCACTAATTTCGCTACGAACTAAAACTATAAGACTTGATCATAACAGAAGCAAACTTACACAAGTCTAATAGGCTAAGACCCCTAACAATGCTAGTGATAAGAAAATAACAATAAGCAAGCACTAGCACGATAGCCACCAAGAGAAATCAAATAACAACATATCACAGTACTCAAACGGTAAGTAAATGCGATAAGTAAAGAGAGTGAGATAGAGTGTGCTCAGTGATTTTTTCTTGAGGTCTCGAAAGGTAGGCACCTTCCCCTAATCTTTGTTGGACCACTCTCGTCGGAGTCTCAGTCCCTCCTGTCGTTTCCGAAACGATGCTCACAAGGTTACGCTTCACTCTCAGAGTGAAGACACTGGCGGCCCGGCTGTCGCACACAATACCCAAGCACTAGAGCAAGCTTCCAAGGCTCGGGCGCTCCCTCTTGGTGTCTCTTTCAAACGAAGGATCCAGAACCGTGTACAAACATAGTGATGTCTTCCACAATCTCCTCGAAAGCTCGATCACCAACTCCTAGCAAGTCTAGACTGTCTGCACCAAGCTCTAGAAGTGAATAAATATTCCCTATTACTCTCCTACTAGCACCAAAAATCTCTAATTTCAATATGCTCTCTTGGTGGTGTCCCTTGGTCTCTCACAACTTGACTACAGCAATTCTGATCGAGGGCACACTGAAAAATGTCCCCCTTCATGGCTTCAAGCCCAGAAACAACCATTGAGACGTGATATTATCAAGCTGACTACTTTATGCAATCACCGGACTGTACGGTAACTGGACCACCGAACTGTACGTGATATTATCCTCGACCATGGATACATCCTCTCCGAAATCCATTCTATAGGACACCAGACTGTTCGGTGACTTTTACTTTTAGACTCACAGAGACATCTTCTTTGGACTTTAGCTTCTGGCTCACCATACTGTCCGGTCATTACACCGATGGACTGTCCGGTGACTGATCTTTCTCGACTCCAGAGAGCACCTCTCTCTGGACTAGCTCCTCCAGGGTTCACCGGACTGATCGGTGACTGAATCTTCAGCTGGTCTTTGAGCTTCGATCTTCGACTTCGCTTTCTCTATCATCTTTAGTGCTTTATGAGGATCTAAGGAGCATTCACACCCTCTAACACTTGTATTACAGGATATAAATGACCTTACCCCTTTAATAATACCGGCGTTCCTATAGACTCTCTAGCTAGTCCTTAACCTTGTTTCTTTGAAGCCCGACAACTTCTATTCTAGAGTTCGTCCTTGTCATCCACCGTAGAAGCCCACTATATTGATGTAGAATTAGTGAAGTGGTACCTACAATACAACCGTTACCTGTGATTGTTCATTCAATCACCAAAATCAATTTATACCTTTTAGGAGACTTCAAAGGTCATGAAGCTTACAATTTCTCAAGGGTCATGGTGGCTGTTGAAGTTTGAAAACTTAAAGGAGGTTCATTACATGATAATTGTGGAATTCAACATTAATTTTATTTAAAGATTTAGTGAATTATCTGGACGCATTAATTGTTTTTAAGATCCAATGAATTCTTTTGACAACTTTGATGAAGATATATAAATCGACAGAGTGTACTAAGGGGCTTATGACCTATACTTCCCATAATAGATAATAAATGAATTTGAGATTTTTGTACCGTTGAAAGGTAGATACCAATTCAACATAACCTAGGCGCTAAGTTGTGAACTTGTGATGATGGTGCAAACTAATATAAAGATCTGTCCATTGATCTATGGTCTCATGGAACTGGCTACTATTTTGTGTTGCAACTACAAGTATTGGTAGAAGGCTTAGTTATAGTTATGCTGATTATCTAGTCATGCCTTTGTGATTCTATTTTTTAATTTTAAAAGGCAGTGGATAGTTTTCTTGTTCATAATTTTCTGCATATTTCCTTTCAGGGTATTGGTGGTCTTAATTAGGTTCATGAAATACCATTTGGTCAAGCCCTCAAAAAAAATTAATGCAAAACACGGGTTCATCCATTAAGAAAAGCTTCCCATATGTAGGAAAATTGGAAATCCTAATTCATGATGTGATATAGTTGGCAACTTGGTCTAGTGATTATCGTACATGGATGAGTATCTCTATCTCTATTTTTACCCCTTAGAAAGCACAATCTGTTCTTTTATATGCCCACCCAATTTATCCTGCACAGAGATGAAATAAACTTCATGCACACAGAAGGTTGCAGCTAGACTTGTCTCTTCTTAAAATATAATGGACAAGACCCCTTCTTTTGATGACTTATTCCTATCTCATGGCTAATACAAGCATTCTACCTGCTCTTCTTGGATCCTCCACTCCTTCCCTAGCCCTTCTCAATGCATTCTCATCTTTGCTCCTCCTTTCAGTCATCTCCTTTACTGTGCTGAACCCAAGATCCCAGCGAGCACTGCAATCTGCATCCCCGCCTCCCCTGACCTCTGCCCAGATGGCAGACTGGATCTGACCACTGCAGAGGTCCCCTCGATGTCACAGTCACTGGCATCTCCGCTGATGGATCCGAAAGGTACGTTGTCCTGAATATGCGGCGAGCGCTACGATTTCATGTCTGGCGGTTATCTCAGGCCCAGTGCTTTTGCTTTGCTATGTGATGACCATGAGCAGGGTATAGGTTGGAGTGGGGGTAGGGTGGGGCTCATGAAGGATCACACGAGCCAAGGGCTGCCACCCTCCCCCATGCCGCCACCAATACGTCAGCATACCGACAGTATAGTGCCTTGCCTTCATGTTTTGGTCCTGTAGTTGTAGGGGGTAGTTGTTTAGCCTGTAGCCAGTAAAGTTAAGCTGACGTCTGTCTCAAGGTTTGGGAAAATCTGCCTACTCTATATTAGTTGGTCTGATCTTCTTTCTTTCAGCACAATCATGTCTCTATTCTGAGTTTTTGCCTATGGTGCATTAGGCTGAAGTGATATAAAGCACGTGAAGGGAAATGCTGGTTTATACCTGAACTTTGGATACAATAACAATATATAGATGATGAATGCCTTAAAAATCTGAATAGTGCAATCTTAAATTCTACATCTTCTTGTTTTTTCTATCTTGTTTCAGATGCTGATGGCTGTCATAGCACAGCTCTTCAAAAAAAAAAACTGCATGGTTCTATAAGTAGCACTACCAAATAGTAATGAAATAGGGCATTGGGGGTTTGCTTTGTTTCACTACCAGACTTATTCGTGTGGCACATGAATTTGTTTCCCTACAGCTGTCTTTCCCCATTTGATCATCTCAATGCCTTGCGGTGCATACACCGGTGCTTGCGGCGCCAACGTACGTCAAGACCCTAAAGGAGGGGCTGGTTACACCGCTGGTGGATCTAAAGAAGACACCCACCAAGAGGGATCCTGTGAGGAAGGCAACTTAGAGGGCCGCAAAGTTCATCGTTTGGGTATGTGTTGCACAAAGTTTCTATGAATCATGACGCATTTATTCAATCCTTATGAAATTTAAGATCAGTTTTTGTGAATATTTTGCTTCGACATGCATGTTTGGTTGTTTACATTTTGTTGGTTGGCAATGCAACATAACCGGTCTAATCTACATGACAATAAGTGTAACAGAATTACAGCTAGAATTACTTCTTCCGCATGAGTCTTAGATGGAACACATATATTATGATAGAGAGATCACATGGAATTTTCACTCATTGCATTCGTGGAGTTTTGGTGCATATTCATTCTTGTAATTATATTTCAATGAAACAAAGTGACACCAAAAGAAGGGAAAGAACTGGCATTATCCTTAGAGTAGAAAACAGAACACTAGCTACGGCAACAATGTAAACCGATAACTTCCTCTCTTTTAGGAGCACATTAGGAAAAGCTTCTATTTTTGAGTTTATAGAAAAATAAAAGATAGCTAGACCAGTATCAAGATTCTGTCACAAAATAAAAATGATGCTATACTAGCTAATAGAAAAGGCTAACAAACTTATTAAGGACTGCCAAATCCTAACGTGACAAATCAGTACGTGTGAAAATTAAGAAGGGTTCTGCATACACAAGAATCTTAGTAAATTATCCTCAACTCAACTATATAGTTGGATAGAGCACAACTAGTTTATAGTACAAATGCAATGAATCAAAGGTACCTGAGATTAAAAAACTTACCACTCAATCCTATGTCAAGAAGGTTGCAACTCATACCCAGCTTCGGCCTAATCTTAGGTCGAACAAGAAGGTAAAGTGTGCGACCTTAGTGAAAGTCAAAAAGGCGGTGAAGTCATGAAACCCAAGCCGGTAAGCTAACACATGCACTTTCCCTTCAGCTACCACCTTCAAACCCAAAACTTGAAAACCATGGCACCATATAGTGCTGCAGATAATCCAAGCCCTAGGTCAGAAACCAAATCCAGTTGGGAAGAGAGGGAAATTACAGACGAGATGATGATGGCTGACCTGGGCATTGGATCTGTAGCATCTATATATTATCTATTTTAGGTAATAGGTTACACGTTCTAGTAATGTGCCTCGCCTATTTATGTAATTTTGGAGTTTTTTACGCGGTGATTCTAGAGTTACTTCACAGCTAGTGAAATGAATTACTTTCTCAACATTATGATGACATGTAGAAAAAACTTTGATTTCATCTGACGAGGGAAATACAGATGCGCTCACTTAGAAGAGGGCCCATATATTTAACCATGCCAACGGCTGCAACATGTAACTAAAGAGATACTTAACTACCGAAGTGAAACAAACAAAATAACTGGATCATCTAAACCTATCCCATAGTCCAAAAGCTAAACTCATGAGTTAAATGGCAGTTTAAGTTAAATAAGTAATTTGTGGGGCCAAGGGCCAGCTAATGCTAATGCCTCGTTGTCAACAAAAAAATTGCAGGGCACACTGGCTTCTACTTTTTTCTAAGGGCAAGGAAACAGAAGGACCTGATCCAACGAGAGCTAGGGGTGGATTTAGAGGGTGGCATGGGGGGACAGTCGTCTCCCCAAAAGTTTTGCAAAAAATCGATTATATATGCTTTTTATATTGGTATATACATATGCATGAGTAATAGCAGATAAAACACAAGAAAATGTCCACATTGACCTAAGCCCATCTTAATTGTCCCCCCATAATTGAAAATAACTTAGTAGCTCAAGAGGCAGTCTTTCTTAATACACCTGCATCTCCAGCCTATCTCACTGTTAAGACGATATTGTATTTTCTGCAATACCATGTGGCCCCCTGCACTCACTTCATGCCTCACCACTACAAAAACTATTTATCCCAACACTCCCTGTCTGACCGTACAGGCGGTTAAAAATCATCAGCCACCAGTACGGAGGAAAATATGTACCCATGATGGAGAACCGTTTGAGCAAATAAATTTATTGTCACACCCGGTTTTAAGACTAAAACCAAATGACCCTTTATGTGTGTTCAGGAATCAAGTTTAACACATAAAATAACTTCATTAATGGTAAAATAGAACAATGTCACGAATAAAGAGTAAAGAAAACTATTACCGAATGCAACAGAAAAGAAAACCAATCGCAGTGCAGCTTCCACAAGCAGTTGACCGGAGAGACGGCACGCCTAGACTTCAGCTTCTGTGTCTTCAATGTCCCCTCGAACTTTTCTTTTTAGTGAGTAGCATTTATAAAGAAAAGTTGAGTACAGGATATACTCAGCAAGTGAGAAAGTATGAATGTGGCAATAAGCAAGGTAATGAAAAAATAGGGTTCTTTTGCATACAAAAGCACACAATAAAGACACACTCTCTATTAAGCACCTATTTACTAAGTGATAGACATCAACATGCCTACAGCTTACCCGACTACAGCACTAACATAAGAACCAATCACAGTCTCTCGCTGTGACCACCAACCAAGACATACCAAAATTCTGCTAATCATGTGAGGGTCCATGCAATGCTCGTGACCGTGAGCACGGCTGTCATGACAGTTTTAACTCTGCAGTAGACAATTCCCCACGAGAAGTGATTTCATCCTCTGTTTCTAATTGGACTAAAGAATCTCTATTCCTCCCGTGCTAGCCGAGCTCTCGCACACTTCCTTTGGTGTGAAGACCAAGAGATCACTTCAAAGCTTTTCCATGGCTTCCTCCAGCTTGTACGTGTCCACTGAGTTTCACCCATCAGAAAACTAACCGCAACTCGAGAGGCTCTCTCTTGT
Source organism: Zoysia matrella (assembly GCA_001602295.1). Classification (NCBI taxonomy): domain Eukaryota; kingdom Viridiplantae; phylum Streptophyta; class Magnoliopsida; order Poales; family Poaceae; genus Zoysia; species Zoysia matrella. The sequence continues at coordinate 14,776 of BCLG01001470.1, read as the reverse complement.
GTCAAATGGTTTCTGAGAGTAACAAGTATGATAATGATAAATCCATTTAAGATCACTCGTTCCTACAACAACAAGCTAACCATGTAATCTATCCAACAAAAAGGTAAACTATGGCAACAAGGCATAATAAGAAAAGACTAGGTAAAAACACTAATGATGGACGCGCAATCAATTTAACACAAGCATGCAATCTACGAGATAGAGTTTTTATAAAATAGGCACAAAATAGTCAAGGAAACTTACCTTTAACTTTAATAGTGTTGCTGCTCAGTGATCTTGGAGTCTTGGTTCTGAAATTCCTCATGTTGCGGATCCGAAGCGAAAACGTCTAAGCGCGCAGGCACGACAAACAAAGAAACACAAAACAATCACAAATAGGCATACAATAGAAGAGAATCAACAGGACAATGTCATGAATGCATAGGTTATTTTAATATGATCGTTTTGGTATAAGAATCGCTGAAATTAGAGTTACAGTTTAAAAGTTATGGCATTTATAAGGTTCCAGAGATTAAATTGTAATTGAATTAAAAGTTTGAGGACTTAAGTGCAAATTATTATATTAAAACAATAACATATATTAATTAATAAAACATTAGGTACAAATATAAATAATATTCTTATATTATTATTACTAATATTATATATATTAAACATTGTTGTTATTATTATTATTAGTATCAATATTAATTATATTACTATTACTGACAATATTATTATAATGAAGATACTATTGTTATAATTAAAGGAATTAGTATTAGTATGATTATTAATGATGTTATCTTTTTTTACTATTATTAGAATTATTATTCATAAATAAACTTGTTAGTATAATTATCATTAACAAGTAATATTAATATACTATCACTATTATTATATTATGACATTTTATATTATTAATAATTATTTGATGAATTATTACTACTATTATATGAAAGAAAAGTCCCATTATTAGAATTATTGTTGCATAAGATATTATTACTATTAATGGGGCTAATATGTCATTAAAATTAAGTTCTGAAGACTTAATCATAATTTTTAGAATTAATTAAGGTCTAAAAAGTAATTATAGAAAAGTTCAAGGGCTAAAGTATAATTTGTCATATGGCAGGGACTTGTCTATAATTTAAGAAAAGGACAGTGGCTTTTCTAAAATTAGTATAATAAATTATTCATAAATTAATTATTAAATAATTATTATAATTATGTTTCAGATTAATAATGTTTTAGATTATTTAATTATTATATTTACTAATTAACAGATTAATTTGAAATTAATTATCCTAATTTTCTAAGTAATTTTAATTATTCTGGTATGCTGATGTTAGCATGACGTCATGCTGGTACAGTAATGGGTTTTGTTTATTTTGTATGGGAAAACCGGATTTATTTGGGCCCTAGATTTCGATTATTTGGCATACGTGACGTATTGTGGAGGCTTGGATCTTGATCTAGCGGTCGAGATCTGAAGGGAGGGGATGATCTGATCTGGAACGTCAGATCCAGATCAGACGGCGGGGGTAGGCACGCCTGGCAGGGGCAACCGGCCGCCGGCCAACTGGCCGGCGCGGTGGCGCCATGGCCAGCTCGTTGGAAGCTGCTGTTTTCGGCGCTCCGGTGGCGGGTTCTCGACGGAGATGGGCTCAAATAGAAGAGGGGAGGTGGGGTCCTCACCATGTGGGTTGTCCGTGTCGAGGATGGCCGGAGAGAGGCGCGCGGCGGCGAGGTCTCCTGCGGCGACTTCGGTTGCACCGAGCGGTGGCTCTAGGCGACGAGCGATGGCCGAGGATGTATGGATGGGGGCGGCGCAGAGAGAGGAAGCCTGGCATGTTGTTGGAGCGGCTAGGGCGGCTTGTTGTGTCGGCACGACGGCGAGCTCGGGCTAGGGGCGTGGCGGCTAGGGTTTCAGGTTGTGGGGAGGAGGGAGAGGGTCGAGAGGCGCGGCGGTTTATATGAGAATCAAGGGCGGTTGACGCGAAAAGGCATGGGGCGCGGTTAAGGAAAGAATCCCACGGAAATCGGGGCCGGACTGGAGGTGGCACGCGCGGCAGTTGCGGAGGCGGCCGGAGGTCGAGGATGATGAGTGGGACCCGCGCGGCAGTGGGATGGGAGAGGATTTGGGGCGGTTGGGCCTGGTGGGCTGGCAAGGGGGAGAATTGGGCCGCGGTGGGGAAGTGGGAAAGGAGAAAGCGAGAGAGGGAGAGAAGGCCTACGGGAGTTTTTCTCTTTTCTTCTTTTATTTCTCTCTTTTTTTCCTCTCTCTTTTTTTTGGTTTTTCTCCTTTCTTATTTTTTTATTCTTTTTTATATGATTTATTTTCCATTTTGTTTTATTTTTGTTTATAATTTATTTTATCCAATTATTTAGTATAAAACTATAAAACAATTCATTTGAAAGTATTTGAGATGAATTCATTTCAGACGTTATTTGAAACCCTTTCAAAAACAAAATTTCACAATAAAATAATATTTTCAAGATATCTTTTCGGAAATTAAAATTATGAGATGCACCCCATTTTTTTATAATCAAATAAAACTTGCTTCTAAATACTAAAAATCATTTTATTATATTATTTCTAAAACAGTAAAATAATTTGAGATAGATGCATTTTTCTTCATTTGAAAGTTTCCAATTAGAATCAAAGTTGCCAATAAAATCATGTTTTAAAGACATATTTTCAAAAATCAAATTTGGGGAAAAACACCTCTTTATTTTTTTCAAAGAAACTTACTTTTTAAAATAAATAAAAATCATTTTATTAAAGCAAGTTAATTATTAAACAAAACATTTAAGCCTTTATTTTCAAAGAAATTTTGACTACATTTAAAATACAAAAATAATTAAATAAATAGATAAAATCCTCTAAATAATTAAAATTTTACTTTTTATGATTGCAAAGGTTCGCATCCCCAAATTAGAAAATTTGGGGTGTGACATTTATGCATGCGGTTACCAAAGCTGCACAAATTCACTCATTTGTGCAGGTGGTAGCTTAGGCCAACCGCCTGCCTAAATTCCTTTTCTGCAGATGGACTACGAATAGCACCGCCGGTAGAAATAACTCCAGTCTCGAGGAGTCCATCCTGGTGATCCACAACTGAAACCTTGATTGAACCTTTCCATCACCGTTCGATTGGACCAGAAGGAGCACACTCCACAATGATCCTGGTCGTCCATGACGGCAGCTGCACACCACGGCAATAAAAAACACCAATAGCTTCGCATTTGTGCAAACCTCTCTTTAATTTCTCTCTCTCTCTCTCCAGATCTGCATGGTGGCCAGGGCAGAGCGATGGCAGCAGCGGTGGCACCGTGGCTGCCAGATCTGTGCGGCAGCCAGGGTGGTGTGATGGGAGCGGCCAACAGCACTGCTCTGCTCCCCTTTTCTTTCTCCACTCAGATCTGGTCTGATCTACTGTCCAAGCCTCCCTCCGCGATGGCCTCTACGGCATCCTCCGCGATGGTCTCCGCGTCATCCGTGACAGCATCCACGAGCCTAGCTCCATGATGGCCTCGAGCGCAGCCTCTGTGACAGCCTCCATGAGCCAAGCGCGTCGGAGGCTCATGGAGGCCACGTGCTCCTTGTACAGCAGGATTTTGCAGCATGTGACTGCAGCTTGGAGCAAGTCGCTTGGTAAGAATCGCATCGATTCATTCAAAAATTTTCTCCGTCTGCGTGAAGCCCAACATTTTTCTTGTTCCTGTGCTCTTGTGTAATGCAGGTTAGCAAAATGTTTGCTTCAGATTGAAAAATGTGGATTTTGATTCAACAATTTTGATGTTTCGCTTCAGAATCCTTGTGCTCACGCGAAGCAACAAATCCTTTTTGCAATTAGTTCCAACTAGTACACAGCGGAGATGCTAATACATCTTTTTTTCATTCTCAAGCTAAGTACAGAAAAGGCAAGAATTTCATTGCAGAGGTAGCTACTCTCGATGGGCAGATTGTCACTTCGCACGAAGACAAAGCCGCTGCGTTTCAAGAGCTGTACAATGGCCTTCTCGGTACAGCAGAGGTGCAGCACACGTCTATTGATTTTGATGCCTTGGGTGTGCGGTCGTTTGATGTAGAATCGTTGGACGCACCTTTTTCTGAAGAAGAGGTTTGGAAGACCATTGCTTGTCTCCCCTCGGATAAAGCACCAGGAGCTGATGGTTTTACAGATCGCTTTTATAAGGTTTGTTGGCCCATCATCAAGCAAGATGTGATGGTTGCAGCTTCTTTTGTTTGGGCTCGTAAATTCAGATTTCTGAACCTGTGGAACACTGCTTATATCACTGTTTTAGCCAAGAAGGAAGATGCACTTCATGTCAAGGATTACAGATCCATTAGTTTGATTCATAGCTTTGTGAAGCTTATCACTAAACTCTTGGCCAATCTTATTGTCTCTGTAACTGCATGAGATGGTCTCTCCTAATCAAAGTGCTTTTGTGAAGAAACGATTTATTCAAGACAACTTCATGTTGGTGCAGTAAACAGCACAATTCCTACAACTCAAGAAATAGCCTTGTATGTTACTCAAGTTGGATATTTCTAAGGCTTTCGACTCAGTGTCTTGGGCTTTTCTTTTTGAGGTGTTACAGAAGTTGGGTTTCAGTCGTGTGTGGTGTGATATTATCAGCGGCTTCTTTCTTCCTCTTCCACTCAGATTTTGCTCAATGGGACTCCTGATGAAGTTTTCTATCATCAACGCGGTTTACAGCAGGGAGATCTTAAATTACCTTTTTCAGCGGGCATCGGAGGCAGAGCTTTTAAGCCCCCTCTCCAACATGAGGCTGCAACATAGAGTTTCCTTATATGCAGATTATGTGGTGATTTTCCTCCAGCCAAATGAGTCTGATCTTAATATGACATGGGAGATCGTCCAGCTCTTTGGTGATGCTTCTGGTCTTAAGACCAACCTTCAAAAAAGTAGTGTGTTCCCCATCCGCTGCTCCAATGAAGATACTGGACTCATTCAGAATGCTCTACCTTGTAACTACCTAGCTGGAAGGCTGATCTTTTGACTAGAGCGGGCTGGGCAGTTTATGTACAATATGTTCTGACGGCCAAGCTGATTTACCTCGCCACCTCTATGGACCTTCCTCTTTGGGCGATTAAAAATATAGACAAGATTTGGAGAAGTTTCCTGTGGTGCGGTAGAAAAGAGGCAAAAGAAGGTCATTGTTTGATAGCATGGGCTAAAGTCACTCGACCTAAGGAACTAGGTGGCTTGGGCCTTTCTGATCTTGGAAAACTTAATTGGGCGCTCCGGGTCAGATGGCTCTGGCTACATAAGACTGGGCGGGACAAGCCATGGGCCTTCTTTCCAGAACCAAATACTCACAGCAATGTCCGTGCTCTATTTTCTATTGCTGTTTACACTGAGGTAGGTGATGGAGAACATACTCTTTTTTCGGAGTGACAAGTGGTTACATGGGAAGAGTATTTTGGACCTGGCTCCACACTTGATAGCTTCTATTCCAAAAAGGATAATTACCCGGAAATCAGTAAAGGATGCTTTGACAAACCGGCAATGGATTAGAGACATTCGTGGAGCTCTTTCTATGGATGCCTTACAAGAATATTTGGATTTGTGGGATTTGTTGGATGAGGTGATGCTCCAACCAGATGTGCAAGATGTTCATACTTGGAAGTTCTCTCCAACTGGCCAATTCTCCACAAAATCAGCATATGAGGCTTTATTTCTTGGGTCGACTTCTTTCTGGCCAGCTAATCGTATTTGGCAGACTTGGGTGCCAGGAAAATGTAATAAATTCTTCATTTGGCTAGCTGAGCATGATAGGTGTTGGACTTTGGATCGCTTGGCCAAGCGGGGCTATCTCACCCAGCTTCTTGTGTTGTGTGTGACCAGGCACAAGATACAATAAGCCACTTGTTGATTTCTTGTGTATTCTCGAGGATGTTTTGGTATTGTCTCTTGCGTTTGGTTGGATTACACTCGCTGTGTCCTCAGCCTGGAGAGACCTCTTTTGATGACTGGTGGCATCAAAGCTGTGAACGAGTGCCTGCATCAGTGCGAAAAGGGCTGAACTCTCTGATCATCCTTGGCGCTTGGATGCTCTGGAAACATCAGAATCTTTGTGTATTTGAGGGTGCTTCGCCGAGCTTGGGAACGGCCTTAAATACAGCTAAGCAGGAGGCGGGCTTGTGGTCGTTGGCGGGGGCAAAAGGTTTATCCTTGCAGCCTGCCAGCAGTTAGAGTATGAAAAGGCTAGTCCATCCTAGTTGGTCTTTTGGTCCCCTTCGGTTTGTGTTAGGCATTGGCTACGTTTCTGGGCTAACATAGTGTGTGTGTGATGTGTGTCTATGATTGGGGTATTTTTTTTTACCCCACTTTTTCTTCTTCTTAATACAAAGATACGCAGCTCTCCTGCGTGTTCGAAAAAAATAACTACACGGCGGAGCAGCACGGTGACCGGCACTGCAGCGATATTTTTTTTATTCGTAAAATCGAGTGTGCAGGCAGTGATCTTAATTGACCCTGTGGACAAACATTGATTTGTGCAGGCGGTGCTGTTAAGGGCACCCATTGCTCAAATTAATTTATGCCGGCGGGGACATAAACGGTGGAAAAAATAGACTATCTCTACAGGCTCATGAATAACTCGTATACAGATAGGTTCAAGTCTGCTTGTAGAAATAGTTTTTGCAATATTGCCTGTGCATAAAAAACATTCCTACGGTCCAGTTGCTTTGCCTCTTCCACCAGGCTGTCTATCAGTTATTGGTTTCCTAGCTCTCATCCGCTAGTATAGTTTGCCTCTCCACGTACCAAATAACGAAATCCCTAACCATAACGGCTATCTCCCTAATTAAATCAATTTATAAAATATAGTAATATTATCAAACCCTCAAGATTCAAATTTATCAGTTCAGAACTTTAGCTCGAAAATTTCCTCTCTTTCCCTTTTTCAAGATTTCAAAACTAGAGAGTTTCACTAATTCAAATTCAGAAGAACTTAGTAAAATAAGAATTTTCAAATTCTAAAACTTGGAAGTTTGGGAAGTGGTTGAATTGCTCCTATATATTCTGTTTCCGTTTTGATCTTTGAAGTTATTTGAATTCTCATCGATTTTTGGTTTGAGATGGATTTCAATTCAACTTCTTAAATTCAATTTCTTCAGCTGGGCTTAAACTCCAGGCTGAGCCGGCCAGCCCACTCCTCGCGGCCCTGTTACCCCTTTTTCCCCAGCTCGCCACACCAGCCAGACCATCGGCTCTACCTGGCCAACGTCCACCCGGACACGCCGCACCCTGGCACACACTGCCGGTCGGAATCCGACAGGATCCGCACCGTGTCTCTGACACGTTGATCTCTCTCGTTTGTCCCCCACGCCCTGCTCATCACGCCTCACAGCTCACTGCCGACATGTGGAACACTAATATAACTCGAAAGCTGCGCGGCGCTCCTCGCTGCTGGGTCTGCTGTGGGTTGCACAGTAGCTCACCCCACCGGTGAATCGGCCTCTAACACCGTAGTCTCCTCGAGGCCTATGCTGCTACCCGAAATCTTCCCTATCCCCTACCCTCTCGCTCAGTCCCATCGCAAGTTTACTCCGGCACCATCATTTCTGACTCCGGTCGAGCAACCTGTCGTCGTCTGCACCTCACCTTCCACCATCGATTCACCCCGCCCCAGCTACCACTCACCACAAGGTGCTCCTGGCGGCACCTGTCCACTCCCGTGGATATATGCTTTTAATTGTGGTCCCTCTTAACGGCGCGCTACACTAGTGTAAGCCTTTGCCGCACCGACCGCCCCCCCGGCTATAAAAGGGGAGACCTGCCACGCTCACGCACCCCTGTTGTGCAGCTGCACTGCCTAGGTTCTCTCTCTCTCTCACCCACATTTCAAAGATTTTGAAATCCTTCCCCATCTTCTTTCTCGTAGCTGGCCTCCGCTGGCCACCAACGATTCCTCAAAACCCGACGGCCATCGGCCCAATCTCTGCACCACAGCACCGCACCAAGCCACCAAGACTAATCAACCTTCTAATGGCACTGCTCTTCACCCCTAGAGGCCACGCGATGAGCATCACCGCTGACCACCACATGACCTCTGGCGCCCGCCCTTGTGGTGCTGTCTTGGGCCAAGCTGAGGGTGCCGTGATGCTCCTCGCGTCTATATGCCGGTTGCCGCCCATGTAGGGGCCGCCTCATTGAGTCCCGCGCCTTCTCACCTGGCGTCGCCGCCCAGCACCCCTCCGGCAAACCATAACCGCAACTGGGCTCACCGCCGGCAACGGCAAGTTCACCGTCTGTCTCGCCGCCAAGCGTATGCCCGTGTCTCGCACTAGCCGTGGCCCCCGGCTGACGCTAGCGAAATTCTTGCATGATTCCGCACTGTGCCGCGCCTAACCGTCGGCGTGCGAGGGAAAAGGTGCCAGCTCAGCTCTCTGACCAATGGCCATGCAGCCAACCGGGGAGCCACCCACGCACACACACTGTCACAAACACCCGCGAACTTGGTCCACTGGACCACCCACTCGAATGACCACCATGGACCGGTTCATGTGGACCCAATCACACAAACACCCGTGGACCTGAACCAGTTTGACAGCACATGCACTATGCATCCTACACCCCCATGCGACCCACCTGCCGTTCACTGACAGGCTTTTGTTAGGGCCACATGGATGATGTACTTGCAAAGAAATATTTTCAGAGCCCTTACCCATAGTAATAAATTCTCAAAAAATTCAGAAAATTCACATAATTACATAAATGCCCTAACATGGAGACACTTTCCCAAAACCCCTTCCACATCTTATCTTATTAGATTAATTTGATACGTGCCATTACAATTTTATGAAATTTAAAATATGTCATTCAAGCCCACATGTCATTCACTTGCAGAGACTCCACCATCTTTTTAGAAAAATCTAAAATGTCGCTCATACCTTGTTGTTATCACTATTACTTCACCACAAATCCATTTTCGATGATTTTTTACACCATTGGAACCGTCATTACAAGCCCATCACCTGAAACCCTCCATCCTCATTGCTACCTTTTTAATTGATTTTCATTGGAGTCCTTTTGATTTTCTTTTATGATAGACTTATTATCGTTTATTACATGTAGCGTGCGAGGAGCCCAAGGAAGGAGGAGCTGAGGACCTAGAGTACATGGGGGATCCTGAGGACACCTCTGAAGGGAAGCTCTAACCCTCCTCGATCATGTTAATCTCATGATTTGATACTGCACCCATATGGCCTGAGTGCTTGCACGTATTTTACTTATTTTGAAACACTGTGATGTGTACGTAGTTTCCGATCTTCCATCCGGTCATGATAACTTTTGATTTGGTAAAATACGTGTTTCAATGAGTGTTTTTTTTTCTTACATTCAAATGAGTTGACCTTTCAATCTGTACCATTTAATCTGTATGCCCTTCATTCGGAGCCACTAAATACATTTTTCCCTCAAAACATATCATTTCTTCGAAAATTTAATATTCTAAGTTTTATATTACGTAATATTGCATTATGTTTATTATACTGTGTTTATTATATTGGTAGCATCACTTGAGCATTTTCTTATCACAATAAAAAAGTAAAAATAAAAAAAATTGAACAAATGGTATATTTTAAAATGACAAGCTTATTTGGAAAAGGCTTGCGGATTGAATCGTAAGAATTGAAAGGCCAATGTATTTGATGGTAAGTACTGAAAAATCTCCACTTCAATTCTGAAATTAATTAGGTTCCATGCTACAAAGATTAATGTGATGATTGCTCGGAAGAGATTAACAACTTGATTTACCCATCCATGAGCACAAAAGATGAACAACGACAAGCATTTTTCTGATTAAAACCCATGCCTTTTTAGTTAGCTTTTGGTACGAGTAAGTTTGATGGTCTCAATGCAAACATAAGCTGAAATTGGAGTAAGAAACATATTGTCTTCTTTCAAATACACTATCACTTAAATATGATATGAATATGGCATGAGACGCCCATAGTTCTAGTGGTCTAGTTCTCCCAATGCTCAACATGACTTCTCTACCGTCCATGCCAGCAGTACTGAAAAGGCATAGAAGAGAATATGCAATTAAACCATAAGACCATATAAAAAAGAATGATGGAAGCATAATAGCTGTTACGTGATTCAATATATTAACTATCTAAAGCACATACCACAAGCATGCAGTTTTAGAAATACTAAAATTAGCTTTTAATTCAAACTTTTACTGGAACTATGCTACCTCAGTAAACAAAAAACTAAACGAAATATGAAACAACACTTACATGGTCATGAACTCAGCTCGATAACACCTGAAAAATCAGTGTCCAATAACGTCACCAAAGTCTCCATCTCCATTTACCCCTGCAACATAGATATGAGGTGAAGATTAGGTTCCAGAACTCAAACGAATTGAATCCTGACACATGGATGAAGGTTAAATGAAACAAGCAGTGAGGTGATACTATATCTTTATAAGACTACAGAGATCTAGCAAATCTTTCAACCTTGAATATTTTGCGGTAGATACATATGTTCTATATTATTAAATTTTGGATTTGACAAAAAGAGGGTATTATATGAAATGATACATGACACTTGGGGAAACAATGCATCTTAATGCAACAAAACATGAAAAATAGCTTAAGGGACATACAATTCATGGACAACTGACCTAATGGAATTATCAAAGGAAAATTTTCAAAGGAATAGAAACTTCTGACCCTATGCTACTATTTTTTTATTGGAGCCATAAATAGATAAGCGGGCCAATAAAAGAAAAGAAAATTGGATCCAACAGAATAAATGTTTTTAACTAACTTGGTTCTTACCTCCGAAATTCAAG